>SJYX01007093.1:330694-543597 GCA_006410675.1 Oreotragus oreotragus | reverse complement strand
GAGAGGGAGAGAGGGTGGGATGATTTGGGAGAATAGCATTGAAATATGTGTACTATCATGTAGAAATGAATCGCCAGTCTGTGTTCGATGCAGGATGCAGGATGCTTGGGGCTGGTGTATGGGGATGATCCGGAGGGAAGATGGGGGGTGGGAGGAGGGAGGGGGTTTCATGTTTGGGAGCTCGTGTACACCCGTGGCGGGTTCATGTCAATGTATGCCAAAACCAGTAGAGTACTGTAAAGTAAAATAAAATAAAATTAAAAAAAAAAAAGACAAATACTACATGATATTGCTTATATGTGGAATCTAAAAAGTGATATAAATGAACTTACCTACAAAACAGTAACTGACTCACAGATATAGAAAACAGACTTGCGGTTGCCAAGGGGGAAGATGGGAGAGGGAAGGATTGGGAGTTTGGGATCCTTGCAGTAGGTGCAAACAATTATATATAGGATGGATAAGCCACCAGGTATAGTACAGGGAAGTAATTCAATATCTATGATAAACCAAAATGGAAAAGAATATGAAAAATAATGTATATATGTATGACCAAATCACTTTGCTGTATGGTAGAAATGAACACAACATTGTAAATCAACTATACATCAATAAAATAAATTAAAAATAAAGTACAATAGTCCATCTCATATAGAGTGAGAGACTAGAAAAAGCAGTTGCCTGGGGGTGGGGAGTGGGGACAAAGGAATTGTTCAACAGTTGTTCAATTGTTCAACATTTTAGTTGTGCTGGTAAGTTCGAGCTCTGTCTGTAGATGACATTGTGTCTGTAGGTAACAATACTGTGTGTGTATGTGCGCTCAGCACTCTATTGTGCATTTAAGCAGCTATAAGAGGGGAGGTCTCATGTTAAGTGCTCTTGCACAATAAAATAAATTTTTTAAAAAAGGACAGAAGGAAGGAAGGGATCCACAGTGACCCCCTCTGTCATAACGTTCATGGATTTCTTTAAAACGTTTTGATTCTAAACACAAGTAGGGGCAGTTTGGGGCACTGGAATATCTCATTCTCATCTGATCCTTTACAGCCTGAACAGTGCTTTGGTCTTCTCTTCATAAGGTAGATACTTTCTCCATTTTTTCAGATGTGTGTAACCCTAGGTTCGGGTAATGAGAAGGTTCCCCTGGTAATGGAGTGGGTGCCCACCACTGGAGATGAGCTCAGGTGTCACTTGCCGCATGTCATCACTGAGTCATCATGTGAGTGGGCACTGATTGCTGAGCCTGAAATCAAGCCCCCACCACCGCCCAACTCATATTTGGCCAATAATCATGTGTCTATTCCAACCAGGCATCTATTTTCGTGGTTTCATCCTTCAAGTCCATTATTCATTCCATTATTTGACTAATCCAGGGGATTAGGCCAGCGTAGGAGGCTTTGATGTAGCGGAAGGAGTGTTCAAGTGTCTTTGTCCCCCTCCCTCCGTATCTAAGTGCTTCTCCCTCCTGGTGGCCCCAAGGAACGGTGGGCCTGGCTCACACAGGTGCAGGAGGGTCTGCGTGCAGCCCTGTGTGTCCCTGTAGATGAGAAAGCCAGCACAAATGAAGAGAATGTCCTGGACTCGCAGATTTTTTTTCACAGAAAGTGAAAAATCAATTCATGACCTTAAAGAAGTTTATTAATTCCTAGCTTAGGAATCAATGCACATTGATTTCTGTGTCTCTGCATGGCTGTACATGTACACCATCAGATGATGAAAGCTGTATTTTGTTGGGCTTGGAGTAGGGATAATCAGGTGCCATTTCTACCAGATCACCAAGAGTAAAAAAAGGAAAAAAGAAGTCCATTCTGCTACATCTCAGTCTGAATCCTGGGGCCTCTGGCTGTGACCTCCTGGTTCTATAGCCAGTTCAGGTCAGGGGGTTAGCACTATGAATTCCTGAGCATGTCGCAGCCCACTCCACCCTCCAGTCCTCTTCTTCACACCCTTTCCTCTGCAGGTCCCTCCCTTCCACACACCTGCCTTTCCTGAGATGGTTTTTATTGTAAGAGTTGGACCATCAAGAAACTGAGGGCCGAAGAATTGACGCTTTTGAACTATGGTGCTGGAGAAGACTCTTGAGAGTCCCTTGGACTTCAGGGAGATCCAGCCGGTCCACTCTAAAGGAAATCAACCCTGAATATTCATTAGAAGGACTGATGCTGAAGGTGAAGCTCCAATACTTTGGCCACCTGATGTGAAGAACTGATTCAGGGAAAAGACCCTGATGCTGAGAAAGGCTGAGAGCCGGAGGAGTAGGGGCGACAGAGAATGAGATGGTCAGATGGTATCACTGACTCAATGGACATAAGTTTGAGAAAACCCCGGGAGGTAGTGGAGGACAGGGAAGCCTGGCATTTCATGGGGTCCAAAGAGCAAGACACGACAGTGACTGAAAACAACAACAGATTTTCAGGGGAGGAATTGCCAAGGAAGAAAAAGGTGGGAGCAAGACAGACAAGCGCGGAAAGTGTCACATAAGGATGGCCTGATGAGTTACATTTGAACAGGATAATGCCATTTAAAGAATGCTTTCCCATACATTATGTCATCTGATTCCCTACCATCTGAGGTTGTTGGCCAAAGCAGGTACCACTGTCATCATTTCACAAATAAGGGAGCAGACACTAAGAAAGCTTGTGATGTACCCGGTGTGTAACACAGCCGACACGGACAGGAGGCCTCTGTCCTCACCCTCACGTCCCAGGGTACCTGCTCCAGTGTCTGGGGACAGGGCAGCTTGTCCATGCCCAAGCATGCTGGGACCTGCAGGCAAAGGAGAAAACTCCATTAATATACTCAAAGGGAAAAGGTACAGATGTGCATGAAACATTGAAAGAAGGTAATGCAGTTGAGTTAGTAGAAGAATAAACACAAATGTCTGTTGGGGGGGCCCTGAGGTGGGAGAATCTGGGCAAGAGAAAGAGAAAACAGACTTGGGGTCCTGCTGAGCCAAGGATGCAGAGCCCCCAAGGGCTCTAGGACCATCAGCCTGAGAGGCAGCTGAGGGACTGGGACCCCTAAGAAGGACCTGTAGGCCCCTGACACCTGACTGTTCCTAGGTGATTTCTGCAACCCTCCCCCTCTACACACTCCCTCCCCCCACCACTCCCCAGTCCTGCTCCTGCTTTGACTTAGAGCTCAATTGCTTCAACTTGTAGCACAGTTGGTACCGTCCGCTGTCTGCCTGGTCCTGGAGCCCAGAGCTCTCTCCCTTACCCTCCACCTCCATCAACTACCAGCTGCCATTTATTTCACTTCTTACATTTCCTTGAATCCCTTTCTTTAATTCCTCCTCTCTCTCTCCTAGCTCAGGTTCCCAAAAAATTCTTACATAAAGTATTGGTGTCCCCTCCTCAGATAGGTATATTTATTTGGTTTTTAAAATCCCAGTATTAGCCATAAAAAGGAATGAAATTGTCATTTGCAGTGGATGAACCTAGAGTCTATCACACAGAGTGAATTAAGTCAGAGAAGCACAAATATGGTATATTGCATATATGTGGAATCTAGAAAAATGGTATGGACGAACGTATTTGCAGGGCAGGAGGAGAGACACAGATATAGACAATGGACCTGTGGACACGGGGGAGAGAGGGGAGGGTGGGGTGAATTAGGACAGAAGCGCTGACGTGTATGTGCCACTGTGTGTAAAACAGAGCCAGTGGGAAGCTGCTGTGCAGTACAGGGAGCTAGCTCGGAGCTCTGTGGTGACCTAGAGGGGTGGGATCGGGGATGTGGGGAGGGAGGAAGAAGGAGGATATCAATATGTATACATACGAATGAGTCTCAATGTTGTACATCAGGAACTAACATGACATTGTAAAGCAACTATACTCTGGCGGTGGGCAGGTGGGGGGTACTCAAGGTAGCAGAAAAGGTCACTTTTAACTGTGACTTCTTCCCTTTCTCTCTCCCCCTTTCCTCCCTAAAACACACAGGTCCCAAGCACCAGCCAGGACCATGGACTCTAGAAGTAATCAGTGTGCAGCAGAAATGGTCTGGAATTGCTGGAGGACTCCCCAGACCAAATCTCCGAAAGACGGCGGTGGAAGCTTTCTAGTAACCCAGTCACACAGGGAGCTTGAAAGAGAAATTAAGGTGAGTTATACAAAGATATATTTCTTATATACACTTAAATTTGTGGACTGTGATTCATAGACACTAGCCCTATGTATTGCCAATAAATTTCAGAGACTTTCAGATTTCAATTTTAAAACAAAGCCATGTTTCATGTCTCTCCCTACAACTCCCCCCAAGCCCCCAACAGCTGCCTGAGTGACCTAGCTTAAATGTGCATCTGATCATTTCATCCCCAAATTGAAAACCCTTGGAGCCTCTCCATGCTCACAGAATCAAGTCTGAAGGTCTTAGTGGGATTGTCTGTGATCTCCACACCGCCCTGGTCTGGAGGATGCTGGAGAGGTAGGTGGAGAACAGCTTTCAGCAGAAGCCTGCCTGCTCCCTCCTCTTCCCATCTCAGGAAGGACTCGGAGGTGGGGAAGTGGTGGGTGGAGATGAATTCGAGGCCCTCCATGGGTTGCCTTCCACCAGGCTTTCAACACTGAAAAGAAAGAAATACTGGTAGCTTAAAAGAGTATGTGAAATGAAAGGTCAAGGTGTAATAGTTTAACCAAAGTGACTTCTGGCACAAAAGGTCAGTACTTTGGAAATAAAATTTCCTCTATTTCTTTGGAGCTTCTGCATCATTCTTTTAGCTGAAGCCTAGCTAGACTGGGCTCCTGGAACCTCAGAGAGAGACAGAGAGAGCCTGCCCCACCTTTGTGCCCCCAAAGGAGTTAGTAGGCTCCAGAGAAGAGGGCAGAGGGGACCCACAGGCTTCTGTCTGTGGTGGGGATGGTCCCGCACCATCGCCTGGTCCTTTGTTGTCTCCCTTCGGCTTGTCGGCACCTGAACGTGGGGATGAGGGGGTCTCAAACTGGAAAATGTTGAGCTGATAATAGCTAGTGATCCTGGTCAGTGCCCATCACTACATCTTGATTTCGAGGGATAGATTATGGAGAATGGTTGGAGGTAGAGACACGTCTCTTATACACATCTGGTTGTTGGNTTGTTGTCTCCCTTCGGCTTGTCGGCACCTGAACGTGGGGATGAGGGGGTCTCAAACTGGAAAATGTTGAGCTGATAATAGCTAGTGATCCTGGTCAGTGCCCATCACTACATCTTGATTTCGAGGGATAGATTATGGAGAATGGTTGGAGGTAGAGACACAGCATGAAGGCAGCTGGGTTGGAGGGATGGGGGATCCCCCTCTGAGCTCCAGTCCTGAGTCCTGCAGGCAGAACCAGCAAGGACACCCAGGTCCCCTCGGAGAGAAGCCAGGCTTCCTCCAGCACCTTCTAGGAGGCCTCTTGTTTCCTTCTGTCCATGTGTGGGTTTCTCTGTCTGTGGGTAACATGTGCTGTATTCACACACATGCATGCAAACATACGGATGAAGAATCATGAAAAGTGGGGCAGGTTGTTTCCATCCTCCTCTCTCACAGGTTTCTGTTTGTTTGGTCTGAAGAAAGCATCAGTTGAAGGATGCCTGCTCAGAACGCTGCAGAGTCTTCTGGTAGCCACTGTGCTCACAGAGAGGGACAAGAGGCAGGGTGGGTTTCAGCCCCACCTGCAAAGCCAGCTGACTCTCGGTCAGGGCAGCCTGATATAGAGCTTGGTGTGCAAAGGTGAAAAAAACCTCCCTTAAAGTCCCTGGAAATAGGGAGCCACACCTGTTTCGTGATCAGCAAACAATCATCCTTGGGCTTCAAGGGAGGTGGAAAAAGAAGGGAGAGGAGATGACAGGGACGGTGGCTGGGGCAGTACAAAAAGCCACAGTGAGAAGAAGGGGTGGGCCCCGCAAGGTGGCAGGGCGTCGTGCTTTATTTTAAGAAAAAAATATTCATGCAAAAACATCATAGGGAGGAAAATAAACAGGCTGGAGCCAGAAGATGTCAACTCCTCACAACCGGTCATTTTAATCATGATGGAGACGGGCTGGGGTCAGTCTCTCCAGTTGGCAGTCAGAGGCTATCCCATAGGGTGGATATCTCTGCTCAGGCATATTGATTTTAATCTGTATTCGAGGAGGGGGAAGAATCATAGGAGAGCAGGGGAGAGGAGCTACAAGGAACATTCATGGAACTAGACAAGTGCTTTTCAACCTTGGCACCTTTGGCATTTTGAGCAGGGTAGCTCTTGGCTGTGGGGGACCAGCCTGTCCATTGTACAAAGTTCAGCAGCACCCTTGGTTTCTATCTACTAGATGCTGGTGGTATTTGCCTCTCCCACCTCACTGTGACAACCCCAAGTGTCCTAGACATGATCGATGTCCTCTGGGGGCAGAATCAGCCCTGGTTGAGAAACCCAGTACTGGGCACTCTGCCTTCGTCATCTCCCATAATTCTTATCACATACAGGTCTCTCTCCCACCCTCACTGGACACAAGAAGCCAGGCTGGGACTAGGCACTGGATCTATCTGACTCCAAGGTCTGGGCTCTGTGCTCCCCCAGCTCCCACTGGAGTGATTGGGAGTCTGTGCCAAGTCCCCCAACAGAGGATAGTCTCTGTGTGGGGAAGACCATGCAGAGACCCTACGGCATCGCCCTTCTACGGCCCATTGACCTTGGATGTGATGTTACGAGCATCTGAAAGACCCCCTGTCCCTCTCCCCTCTTAATGTCAGCCACACCAGAGATTCCAGGATCAGAGTGTCCATGGTCCTTCAGCTCATGTTAAATCTTGGTCTGCAGCAGGGAGGGGAGGGAGCAGAAGAGGAGATGCAGAGGACAACATGTGAGGCCAGTTCACATCTCAATGTGAATAAACCCACCGGACCCAAAGTCACCGGAAAGCAAGTGCCTTTCTCTACCAGCTCCTACTTAAATCAGAAAGAGGAGACTTTTTAGGCAAAAGCATCCTTTCCTGCTGATAATGGGAATGTAAGAAAAAAAAAAATGCCGTGTGCATTGGTTAGGTTTCCAGACGAGCTTGCTATTTTAGTCTGGGTAGTAATACTGTTATTATGGTGAAATTAGCACTACTGGTGGTGTGTTGTGTGGTTCATTATCAATGAGGAAACCATGCGTGAGAATCAAACACTTCTAAATGTTCATCATTGTCATTTACTGCTAGTTTTCAATTTAGAGCCTTACCTATTCTTACCTGTAATTTCTGAACAGTTGCTAAACAGGTTCCCAACTCCAGGCTCCACCCTATTTATCCATTCTCTCTCGTCTTTATTATGTGAGACTGATATTTCCATATTTCTGTCAGTCCTTCTCCTCTTTCAGTACTCTCAAAGGCTTGCTCTCAAACCTCAGGATAAAGTGTAAATTACTTGGCATGACTCACAAGATTTTCTGAATATGACTTAGACCTATGGCTTGCCACTCCTACACTGAGCTTATATTTCAATCACAAAGAACTAGTGGAAATTCTCCGAATGCTCTTGATTTCCTCATTTCTCTCTGAACCTTTGTATCTGCTGCATACTTTGCCTGGATTATCCTTCCCGTTTTTCTCCAGCTGGTTAATTTCTTCTTGTACTTGAAGACTTAACTCAAGGATCTCTTCTTTCTAGAACTCTTCCTTAACGCCTTCCAGCTTTGTCTACTGTTTGCCCCCACAGTATCCCATGAGGGCCACAATGACATACTAAGTCTTTTGAAAACCATATGCCAGCTACTTGCTAATTTTTCTGTCTCCTGCACTAGCCTTGAGTATCTCAAGGGGAGGGAATATATCTTAGTCATTTTACTCTCAGTACCTAGCACAACACCTGATGTAAGAAACATTCAATAGATGTTTGAGAGATGCTTGGCTGACTGTATCCATTCATCATTGATGGTTCAGCTCAATCATCTACCTTCTCCTGTACACACCTGAACTTAGATAATATTCTTTTCTTAAAATTGATCAGAAACCCTCCCAACCAGATCTTAGGAAACTAGTAAACCATTATGGCAGGGGCTCGTTATTTTTTATTATTCCTTTGTCAAGTATTGAGTGACTGAGGCCTCAATGTTCAATCTCTTTCACCACTCAAACGCTCAAAAGCCAGAGGGACAAATGTCTGGACACCAAGGGGGGAAAGGGGAGGTGGGATAAATCAGGAGATTGGGATTGACGTATGCCCACTACTATGTATAAAATAGGTAACTAGTGAGAACCTGCTGTTTAGCACAGGGAGTAAAAAGAAGGTGTAACATTTGTAGGATATATATTGGTGGTGGTGGTTTAGTTGCTGAGTCATGCCCAACTTTTTGCAACCCCATGGACTGTAGCCTACCAGACTCCTCTGTCCATAGGATTTCCCAGGCAAGAATATTAGAATGGGTTGCCATTTCCTCCTCCAGGAGATCTTCCTGACTCAGGGACCGAACTCTGAGCTCCTGCATTTTGCAGGTGATTCTTAACTGACTGAACTACCAGGGAAGCCCATAAGACATATGTTAACTTAAAAAATGCATTCCAATATACATTAGCTGCACACAAATAGTGTTTGATTTCACTTATACAAGGTACCAAGAAGAGGCAAATTCATAGAGTCTGAAAGTACTTTGATAGATGCCAGGGGCTGGGAGCTGGGGGCTGCGGAGGGGACATGGAACTTAGTATTTAATGGGGACAGAATTTCAGTTGAGGAAGGTGAAGAATAAGGGAGCTGGAGGACGGAGGGAGTTGCACGGCAATGTGAATGCACTTACTGCTGCTGAACTGCACAGAATATGGTTTAAATAGTATGCTTTGTATTCTGTGACTTTTATAAGAATTTTAAAAAAAAATTTAAAAAAGCCAGAGGAAGTAAGCTGAAAACACAGTAGATGTCAGGATTAAAGCAAAGGGAATGCCTTCTGCCTTTGTTGGCTTTGAAGTTCCCCTCCAACACAGGCTCATTGTTTATTATTTGTGGTGCACTTTACATGTTCAGGAAGTTTAAGGACCGTTGATTGCTATGGGGTTCAGGGCATCCCAAGAGCCCTTTGTCTTCCCAGTTAGTTACTTTCCTCTTCATCTGGACCAGGATGATCCTCTGTGTACAGTAGGGACTCTGTAACTGGATCCACTACCTGACTGACATTAGCAGCATGTTCTGCTCCAGGGCAGGGAAGAAAAAGAAACCTCCTTAGTCTGCTTTATTCTAAGAGCCGTCATGGTAAGCTTTCCAGCTGTGCTGAGCTGAGTATTCTATGAAGAAAGTACTTATTAATGTATTTAGCCTGCCCACCCAGCTTTCTCACAGCTGTGGATTAGGAAAGGTGTTAGAAGAGTGTTAGGACCAGAAGGTTTGGAGCCTTTTCAGCTACCCAGAGTCAACAGGGGTACTCCAGTGGTAGCCAGTATTAGCCAATGCTGGTTGGAGCACAGTTCCCAGCAGCTCTGCCCTGGGACCCCCTCTCTCTCGGGCTCTGTTTTCACTGAGGGCTACTTTCCAGGTAGGGGTTGTTGCCAGTCATCAAGCGAAACCCCCGATAACTCTGTGGGTAAAGAATCTACCTGTAATGTAGGAGATACAGGTTCAATTTCTGGATCAGGAAGAAAATGGCAACCCACTCCAGTATTCTTGCCTGGAGAATCCCATGGGCAGAGGAGTCTGGTGGACTATAGTCCATGGGGTCGCATAGAGTCAGACACGACTGATGCCTGAGCAGCAGGGGAACCAGATTGTGTGATAGGATCCCAGGAGAAATCCTGTGTGTGCTGCAATTGGAGGGAGGAAAACAGTTCCTCCTTCACTACAGATCTATTCGTGAGCCAAGTGTGGGGCCAACCTGACAGCCCAAAGGGTCAGAGTGTGAAGGGACTTGAAGAAAACTTTGTAATAGCGCATGAATCTAATATACGAACTACTGATAACAGGTTGATTAGATTTTGAAAAACTAACTGGATTTGGTATTTCCTGTCCCTCCAACCTCAGGAAAAGACAGATGCAATGACATCTGCAGAGTCTTTTTGAGGAGGATGGTGTGGCCTCATTCCAGAAGTGGAAGGCATGGATGGTTGGTGAGCATCACAAAGGAGGAAGCCGTACATTCAGAGATAGACTCAGAGCCCTCCAGAAAGAAGTGAGTGGAGGGACCAGTTCCTTGCTGCATCCCAGGTGTGAGCCTTGGATTCTACAAGGAGTACTGTAGTGGAGGGACATCTTCAAAGCCCAAGGGATGGATGGCAGATGACAAAGACAAGGGCTGGTGCTGAGGGATGACCTTCGAAAATGCCTGTAGCCATAGAAAAAGCCAAGAATGGGACCATTCTAAGAGTCCATGGAGGGGAGGCCCCAAATTACTGAGACTGGTAGCTTGGAGCTCACAGCAGATCAAGTCTGATTCTGAGAAATAAAGTGATGCTTCTTGGATTATGCTAACAAGCCAGCTACTATTTTTGGAGAAGCTGGGAACCTCCTAGAAGCATGGGAATAAAAATAAACAGATTGTTGATTAGGCTCCATGCTACACGTAGCCACTGTATAGAGAGCTGCCTATTTTGGCTGCCAAAATGGGTCCAACATGGCTTCTGTCTTCGAAGAACTTGTACTCTGAGAATTTCTGGTAGTCTGTGTTTGTCTAGGAGCTGGGCTTCCCTGGTGGCTCAGATGGTAAAGAATCTGCCTGCAATGCAGGAGACTTGAGTTCAATCCCTGGGTCGGGAAGATCCCTTGGAGAATGGAATGGCTACCCACTTCGGTATTCTTGCCTGAAGAATTCCATGGATGAGGAGGCTGGCAGGCTCCAGTCCATGGGGTCAAAAAGAGTCAAAGACGACTGAGCAACTAACACTTTCCCCTTCAGAATTCATTTATTCTCTGGCATGTCTCCCTAGGAAGGTAGGGTGGGAGAAATTCAAGCCGCTATAGTCTTGACACTGAAGCCACTTTGAAGCCTGACTCCCGTGGCATATAAACATATAACCTAGAATTCACTGCCCGCAGCCTGGAGGCTCTAGCTGGGAGCACTTGCTCTGGAGTTGAAAACAGGCCTGGGGTCCAGTCTCTGCTCTGCGATTCATGGCTGTACCACCTTGGTAGAGCTCCTTGCCCCGTAACCTTACAGCAGTGTCTCCATCTGGAAAGTGCAGGGTTTGGTTTTTTTTTTTGGCTGCAAGACTTGGCGTGCTCCTTGCAGTGAAGCATGGAGTCCTAACCACTAGACTGCCAGGCAAATCCCTGGAAAATGTAGTTATTAACTGTATCCATCTCCTGGTGCTGCTGCTGAGAATTCCAAACGTAATGAAACACATATCTGAATGGAATATATAGGCTATTGACAAAGAAATATTTATTCTGATGTCAAATAGTAAAAAGTGCTGTGAAATTAAGACAGAGCTAGGATGGGTGGTCATTTGGGGTTCTGTGGGAAAGGCTGCCTCTTGGAAGATGGCATTGAGTGGGTGCAAGGTGAAAGTGTGAGATGGTTCACATGAACATACTTTCAGACCCCAAGCTGAATGTTCCAGAACTGCTCGTTACTCTCTTGTTGAAACACACAATAACTGATTCAGGACTGAGGCCCTGCTCATGAGAACAGGCGTTGATGGGAGACATGGCAACTCTCTTTCTTGTATTGAGTCTGAGTCTGCAAGGCACTGGCAGTGGACAAAGTGAATATAACTCTTTACCTTGGAAGACACTTTAACTATCAGGACAATACCCTTAAAAGGAGATGTAAAGAATGAGATATAAAAGAACAAGGGATTTACTCAGGGTAGAAGAAAAGTAAGCATACAGTAATGTGTGTGTGTGTGAGAGAGAGGAAGATACCAGAAAAGAGGAGAGGTATAGAAAATAAGAGATGCTTTTTGTAATTTTTTAGTAAAGGGTATATTCTGAGTTAATGGTTTCACTGGGTTTCAACGGGTTTCTGAGCCCAGAGACTCTTATAATGCATTAACCGGACCATATAAAGAATTGGCTTCCAGAAAGGCTCAGTCATTTGTACTCAGATCTGTGTGCTCCCCAACCGCCCCACCGCTTGATGTTAACTTTTGACATTTTCTATCGGCCAATTTATACACTATTGCCTGCCAGCCTTCCCATAGTAGTCGTGCTTGTTTGATCTCATACAAACTCCCCTCTCCGATCTGTTGATGAAATAATAAATCTGGGGACCTTTGAAGATAGTGCTTGGTGGGAGACCACAAATGGAAATCTTTTCTCGACACTTAAGCATTCTGAATGCTGAGTCCCCAGTGCTGGTGAGGCTACACTGGGTGCCTCTTTTTAGATACATTTATACAAATCCATCAAGCAAGAGTCCCTAGATGCTTTTACTTTTCTGGGCAATATGGGAGATATCACATTGGTAATGGAAGAGTCTGATAAAGCAGTGTGATCCTAAGCTGAGTTATCTATTTATTTGAATTAAATTGTTTTAAGCCCTTCTGAGCTCCTGATGTGATAATAGGAAATTCGCGTCATTTAACGACACAGACCCAACTCTTAAAAAACTTAAAAGTTCCAATAGCACGGGTCTTTAGGAAATTAATATTTCTCAAACGCGTTTTGGTATCTCATAGTCCCAGGTGAACATCTTCAGGGACTCCACTGGTTGCTGAATACATTTCGGCTCTTTAACCTGGAATTCAGTCTTGTCCAGGGGCTTTGCAGCCTGTCACCCACTTCCTTCCTGTAAAAGCCCCATTTTCTGACTGCCCCCCTCCTCCTCGCCTGACTCCTAGGTCCTGAGCACTGCTGGACACTGCAAACATGGCCTCTGTCTTTCATGAGTACTCATGTCTCCATTCCTGAGAACTCGCTTCAAACACCACTTCTTCCAAGCATTTCTTCATCTCTCTCTCTCTCTTTTTCCTTTGGAGAAGGAAATGGCAACCCACTCCAATATTCTTGCCTGGATAATCCCGTGGACAGAGGAGCCTGGTGGGCTACAGTCTATTGGTTCAAAAAAGCCAGACATGACTTGGTGACTAAACAACTCTTATTATTTTTTTTTAAATGACATTCCTTTTTAGAGAAGTTTTAGGGTGACCACAAAATCAACCAGAAAATACAGAGATTTTTCATCCCCAAGCTCACCCCACAGTGGTGCCTTGGTCACAGGCGATGGCCCTGCATGGACACACCGTTGTCGTGTGCATGAAGGTTCACTCTTGGTGTCACTGATCCTGTGGGTTTTGACAAATGCATAATGATACGTGTCCTCATCACAGCACCATGCAAAGTAGTGATAGTTTCACTGCCCACAACACCCTCCTCTCCGGCTCCATCTAGTCATTCTCCCCCTCCTTCAACCCAACAACCACTGATCTTTTTATTGTCCCCACAGAATTTGCCTTTTCCAGAATGTCACGCAGGTGGAATTGTACAGTGTGTAGGCTTCTCACATTGGCTTCTTTCCCTCAATAGCAACAGGCATTTAAGGTTCCCCCTGGAGAATAAAATGGCAACCCACTCCAGTATTCTTGCCTGGAAAATTCCACGACAGAGGAGCTGGGTGGGCTCCAGTCCATGAGATTGCAAAGAGTCAGACATGCCTGAGAGACTGTGCACATGTCTTCTCATGGCTTGGCGGGTTATTTCTTTTTAATGCTAACACTATTCCACTGTCCAGGTGTGCCATACCTTACCACACCTTTGGAAGCCTTGGTAATTCTTAATGTATAGACCTGTTCTGTCTCATGTATGGGCTGCTACTATATAACATTGAAATAAAATGGCTATTTAGATGTAAAATAATTAAAATGAAGTCTAATAAAAAATTCAGCTTGTCAGTCACATTAGCCACAATGAAACTGCTTATAAAGTAGACATGAGTGGCTGGTGGCTGCTGTTTTAATCCAGATATGGAGAAAGTTCTGCTGTGTAACTGTGCTCTAGACTATTGATCTGGTCGCTAGGCATGTTTGTTTGTTTGTCATTTGGCTGCACCATGCAACTTGCAGGATCTTTGTTGCCTGATCAGAGACTGATCCCGGTCCTTCAGCAGTGAAAGCGTGGAGTCCTAACCACTGGACCGTCAGGGAATTCCCACTAGGATGTTAACATACTGAGGTTTGACTGTAGTTTGATGCCTTAGTATGACATTAACTATTTAATCTTATTCACATCTCTATGAGGGTGGTGCTATTACTGTTCCCATTTTACACAGAAACAAATCTGAAGGTCATAAAGGTGAACTGATACATCCAAAGTCTCATGGCGACTGGTACAGCCAGGAGAGGAATCAAGTGTCTCTGATTGCAGGACTCTGGTCTCACACACTCAGCGTCCAACTGCTTGTCAGCTCTGACAGCTGCTCCTTCACCTCCGATCCCGAAATCCTCCATCAGTAGGGCCTGCACATCATCCACTCAACACTCATTTATGGATGAGAAAATGGAGATTTCGAAAGCTGAGTGATGGTCTGCACCACAGAGGCGAGGGCATCGGCAGAACAGAGGCTGGACACCCAGCCCTTCCAGCCAGGCTGGTGGCCGTTGTCCCAGCCCCATTTGCTGGGATGCAGGGGCTGTGGTCCACTTTGGCAGCCCCACAGCAGTCAGCACGAAACCTCTGGCAAAGCTGGAATCTCTACCTGCTGAGGGACTTGGAGAAAGGAGCCCCCAGTCTAGCTTCCTCCCCTCCCCGGGATCGAGAGAGAGGTGTGTGAGATGAGTGTGTCTTTCGCACGTCTTCTGAGAAGGACAGGGAGCAGATGAGAGGTGGTGAGACAGCACGGGGGCTGGCAGGCTGGAGCAATGACTCACTCATTCACCAGCACCGGACAGACATGTGTTGAGTACCCACCGCATGCCAAACCCTGAGACAGGACTGGCTCCAGATGTGAGCCAGAAGCTGGGAATGAGATGTGCAAATTCAAAGCTGCAGCCAGAGACAGAGGACGAGCTGGGAGCTGCAGCCAAGCCATGGCAGGATGGGAGGGAGGAGGCTGAGCCAGATGCTGTCTTTTGCAAAGACAGACCTCGCAGCTGATGAAGTTGCCTCCTCAGAGAATGCCTGGTAAATGCTAAAAGCAAGATCAATTTCTGACTTTTTCTCTGTGCAGAAGAAGCCTCCTGACCTCGGTGGAGGTGCCTGCAGCTACAGAACCAACTGTGACTTCATATTTACAGCTGAAATTTACACGCAACTCTGCCCTCCCATCACCCCAGATAGCCATGGTCCCTTCAAACGGACATTGGAGGCTGGTCTGATTTTGGTACTTCCTGAGGAGAGATAAGAAAAGCGTTGGGAGGATGTTGGTAGAGGGAAGAAGCGTCTGGCTTCAGGTCCTGTGAGAGAGAGTTGCTGGATGGTCACCATTATAGATGCGCATGGCCCGGACTGGACCACAGGGCCAAGGCAGGTGGGAAGCAGGGCGGTTTTCTAGAAGTCCTGTACAGGCTTCGCCCACCATGGGAACCTCCCCGCAACAGCTCAGAAAGAGCTGAAGGACACAGCGGCCGCTATCCTGAGTTCAGCGTGTGGCCAGCATGGTTGCCCTGCCGGGGTCAGACCTCATTTCCACCCACTAGTGCAACTTTGTGTCCTTCTTGCCCTGGAAACCTGACCGCTGCTGCTCCAGGTGCTCCCTTTCCCACCCTGGGGGCCCAGCCTGAGTCTGGAGCCCTTTCTCCTGCTTGCCTGCTCCTCTGTACCTGCCCTGTTCAGTATCCCCTCCATCTTTCCCAGAGTCCCCACCCTCCTCCAGGTGCTTCTTCCTACCTGCCTGGTAGCAAGTCTAAAGACAGAATCTCAGATCCCACTGGCTGAATGGATGGGATGTTTCCTTGCCTCCCAGCGCTGCCCTGTCCTCAGGCATGGGTGACCCTTTTCAACAGCAGTTGTCTCTTGTCATTTCTTGACTCGTGGCTCTAACGGCTGCCATTCATCCTGAGAGTGGAGGCCAAGCTCCCTTCAAGGGACAGCAAAGCTTTACATGACCTGAGCCCAGCCCATCACTCTGCCTCTGGCCACGCTGGCCCCCTGGCCTCTCCTCACATGTACCAACTCACCCCAGACAAGGGCTGCTCATGCCTCCTGTCTCTGGGGGGCTCTTCTCCTGGACACCCATGCCCTCCCTCTTCTGCTGCTTTCAGTGTGGACGAGCCAAGCTGGACAGAATGCCTGTGAAAGGATGAGATTAGAAAGACATCCAAAGTCACCTCCTCCCCCTCCTTTCTGGCAGACTCTAGCCTCTTTACTCCATTTGGTTTTGTTTTTCTACAGAGCACATGCCAGGCCTGGCTGAATCCAGGGCTCAGCCCCCTCCAGTATCCCTCCCATCTCATGACTCTTTTCTTCTCATTCAGTTTCATGCCTTTCTCCACAGTGTTGGCAAAGTAGCCTTTAGCCTCTCTGGGCTTCAGCTTCCAGTTGGCAAACCCAGTGCAAGGAGCAGGCTTCATCCACAATATTTCCTGAAAAAGAACAAGGGCTCATTCTCACTGGACCAGCTTGAGACTTGGAATATTTTTGAGCCAAACTGTGTGGTCTGGGGAGGGGAGCTTCTTGCCTGGAGAGTGGGGGTGCAGCCGGTCCTGCCCGAAGCCCAGAGCTTGAAATGGATGAGAAATGGTTCCCAAAGAGAGACGCAAGCACAGGTCCCAGAAGGAGGGGAAACAGAACCAAAGCATGTAAGAAGAGCCTGTATTCACTGGGTCCCCCCAAACACTGCCTCATTCACTTTCTGACTCTCCCCCTGGGGCCATCTTGTCTACATTCAGCACTGGTTTTTGAGCTCACAAAATACACTGTGTGATCTGTTACTTTCTTGTTAGGAAGTCTTCAGTGCCTGGAAGTGAAAGTCCAAACTCCTTCAGTTCAATTCAGTTCCGTTGCTCAGTCCAGTCCGACTCTTTGCAACCCCATGAATTGCAGCACGCCAGGCCTCCCTGTCCATCACCAACTCCCGGAGTTCACTCAAACTCACATCCATCGAGTCGGTGATGCCATCCAGCCATCTCATCCTCAGTCGTCCCCTTCTCCTCCTGCCCCCAATCCCTCCCAGCATCAGAGTCTTTTCCAATGAGTCAACTCTTGGCATGAGGNCTTTGCAACCCCATGAATCGCAGCACGCCAGGCCTCCCTGTCCATCATCAACTCCCGGAGTTCACTCAAACTCACATCCATCGAGTCGGTGATGCCATCCAGCCATCTCATCCTCTGTTGTCCCCTTCTCCTCCTGCCCCCAATCCCTCCCAGCATCAGAGTCTTTTCCAATGAGTCAACTCTTGGCATGAGGTGGCCAAAGTACTGGAGTTTCAGCTTTAGCATCATTCCTTCCAAAGAACACCCAGGGCTAATCTCCTTTAGAATGGACTGGTTGGATCTTCTTGCAGTCCAAGGGGATCTCAAGAGTCTTCTTCAATACTACAGTTCAAAAGCATCAATTCTTTGGCACTCAGCTTTCTTCACAGTCCAACTCTCACATCCATACATGACCACTGGAAAAACCATAGCCTTGACTAGACGAGCATTAAAAGCCACCACAGATGGGCCTTGTCTTTCCTGTCTTGTCTCCTTGACTGCTCTCAACTGGCCCAGTGAAGCTCCTCACTGCCGAACCCTCCCCACCCACGATGCTTTCTGTGCCTGAGCCCCCACTTGCCAAAGGATAGTGGTGTCACTTCCACCCTGACAGTTTCCTTCCATAACTGGACACGCTTTCCTGAAGCCCTCTGGTATTCATCACGTCCGGCCTTTCCCATACATAGTCTTACGTTGTTAGGTATCCACTCATGACCTCTCCCTCCACTCCTTCAACCCTATTGTAAGTCACTAAATGCATGACGCTCCTCCCCCTGGAGCTGGATGACGCCCCGCCTCCTGGAACTCCTTGCGAAGCATTGATGTCATCACAGAAGTCTTGAAAGAAAAAAATTTGTGTTTGGCTTGATGTAGCTGAATTCTTGCCAGATTCAATAGGTAGGACACTTTTTTGAGCACAAGCAATTGACACTCCACAGAGCTGTTGTTTCTCAGAGCATGTCATCAACCACACAGAGTTATATCCAGCTCCATGCTGGGCTCTGGGAACCTAGAAGGAGTTCATTCATTCATTCAAATATATTTTTGATCCCCTACCGTGCACCAAACCCTTACAACCCAGTGATAAGAAAGACAAATTCTCCACCTCATGGAGCTTACTTTCTTCTCGGCAGACAGTGAAAAACAGATTCGTAAACCATTCAGCACATTGGATGGTGATAAGTATGGTAAACAGTGGTCCCCATCTGTAGAGGTCTGAGGGATGGGCGGGCACTTCAGCTGAGGGGGTGGGTAGTAAGTCACTAGGACATTATCCCAGGAGAGGAAGCGTCCCAAAGGATGAGGTGTGCCAGCTGGGTCTGAAGACCTGCCAGGAAGCCAGTGAGCTGGTGAGGCATGGGGGTGGGGTTTAAGGCACATAAGGAAGAAGGGGCCAGAAGTGTTGGAATGATCCTGCGAGAGACTCAGAGAAGGGGGAGTAGGGTGGGTGGGATGAAGGATGGGTAGAAGAAAGACCTCAGGGCATTCCACGCATAGGGAATGATCCTGAAGGATGGAGGCAGGTGGAGAGCACAGTGCAGGCTCTGGTCTCCATGTCACAGGACCTGGACCCAAGTTTCCCCCAGACCTCAGCCCCACAGTTACAAGGTGGGAGAGCTGCAGTACTCCCCAGGATGCTGGGGGCTATCCATTTTGCTGTGAATATCTGTGTGCCAAGTGCCAGGGAGAGGGGCGGTTCCCATGGAAACAGATACTTGAGCGCCTTTGCCAGAGATTGATGTATGAACTGTTGATTCCCATCACAGTTCAGGTGGAGGCAGGATGCTAGTCTCTAGGACCCATTGGACTCTCTTCTTGCTCTTAACACCTTCTCCTAACCTCACCCGTTGATGAGATAAGAAACAGGCTCTATTGCCCATCATGCTTTAGAAACAGGGAGACTGTGAGAGCAGTTAGGAGTTCTTCCCTTAAGTCAGCACTTGAAAGAGGAGTCTAGATTGAGCTCCAAGATTGTCCATTCTGCTGAGCATGACTCATTTCCAAAAGCTAGCCATGCTTTCTATAAAGTTTTAATTGGGGTAAAATACACATTAATATTTAACCATTTTTTAAAAGATTTTTTGATGTGGACCATCTTTCAAGTCTTTTTATTGAATTTGTTACAACATTGCTTCCGTTTTATGCTTTGGTTTTTTGGCTGCAAGTCATGTGGGATCTTAGCTCTCTGACCAGGCATTGAACCTGCACCTTCTGCATTGGAAGGTGAGGTCTTAACCGTTGGGCCACCAGGGAAGTCCCCATCTTAACCATTTTTAAGTGTTCAGTTCAGTCTTAAGTACATTCACATTGTTGTGCAATCCATCTCGAGAAGACTTTTTATCTTACCAAACAGAAAGTGTTAGTTGCTCAGTTGTGTCTGACTCTTTGTGACCCCATGGACTGTAGCCCACCAGGCTCCTCTGTCCATGGAATTCTCCAGGTGAGAATACTGGAGTGTGTTGCTATTTCCTTCTCCAGGGAATCTTTCTGATCCATGGATTGAACCCCAGATTCTTTACTGCCTGAACCACCAATAGAAACTGCCCATTAAAAAAGAACTCCCCTTCCCCAGCCCCTGGCAGCCACCATTCCATTTTCTGTCTCTATGAATTTGATGACTCTAGGGAATCTCTGATAAGTGGAATCATACAGTATTTATCTTTTTGTGACAGGTTTTCTTCACTTAGCATAATGTCCTCAAGGTTTGTCTATGTCATAATATGAGCCAGAATTTCTTTCTCTGTAAGGCTGGATAATATTCTATTATATGTGTTTATCCACTCATACATCAGTGGACACCTGGGTTGCTTCCTTCTTTTGGGTGTTGTGAATAATGCTGCTTTGAACCCGGGTGTGCAAATAACTGTTTGAGACTCTGTCTTCAATTCTTTTCCAGGGTAGAATTGCTGAATGAAAATATGGTGATTCTATTTTTCAGTTTCTTAAGGAAACTCTATACTATTTTTCATAGTAACTACACCACTTTGCATTCCCACATATAGGACATAAGAGTTCCAATTCCTTTTCATATGATTTTTGGTCATCTGTATATCATCTATTTAAGTTCCTTGGCCATTTTTAATACGGTTGTTTGTTTGCTAGTCAAGCAATTTTAGTGATCACTGGAAGGAAGGAAGGAAGGATGGTGTTTGGTCATGTCTGACTCTTTGTGACCCTGTGGGCTATAGTCCACCAGGCCCTTCTGTCCATGGAATTTTCCAGGTAAGAATACTAGAGTGGGTTGCCATTTCCTGTTCCAGGGGATCTTCCCAACCCAGGGATTGAACCTGTGTCTCCTTCAGTGGCAGCCAGGTTCTTTACCACTAGTGCCACGTGGGAAGCCCAGTGATCATAGGAATAAGATAATAAATATAAAGGAAGAGGGTGAGCTGGGCTAAGAGTATGTCAGCTCTGAATCCAATATTCCAAGTGGTTGACCCTCTCAACCTGCCCATGGACATGGCTAAACCTCCTGCTCAGTGGCTGTTAACACTAGTGATGAGAAATTCCTGCCTCTCAAGAAACAATTGGAGAGAACCAGGGCTGACTTCAGAGTCATACCTTTCCCCCAAACCAGATTGAAGAAGAAACTATTTCTGTGTAAAAAAAAATCTTGTTCTTTCCCTTTTCGATGTTTCAGCCCAATCTGTAGTATGACTATCACCACAACAATCACAGAACTAAAACTACCACCCCCCTGACCACCCCCTCTGCTACCAGCATGGCTCTCGAGTTCACTGTGGGCCACATCTGGTGTCCCCATGGCTGGAATCCCTCCGTGTTCAAGTCCCTGGGTAAGAAATAGCCAGCCATTAAGCCATCTGATTGGCTAAACATCCTAAGTGTCTGAAAATGAGAAGAAAATGTGGATCTTTCTTCTCTTTTTGTTTATCATCCATACCAGAGAGTAATGAAGCGGTGGCTGGAAAATTTAAGCAGCAGCTTCAGTCAGGCCGTATGGTTTATAGAGATTAACTCACCCCCTTGGAGTGCTCAGCAACCAACCAGAAGGCTTTCCCAAGCCAAGCAATTTTATAATTAAGTGATAATTGTTTTTTGGAGGTCTTTCCCCCCCACCCCTGGGTAGCCTTGAGAAAGAAAAACAGCTGCCGGAATCAATAAGCATCAAGGTCATAGGCTGAATTATTTACTGATTCTCTGCTATTTATCTCAAACTTCTCTCTCTACAAGAAAAAATTTGTGTCTACCTCACAGAAGATTTAGAACATACCTGGTTTAGTTTCACAGTTATTACTGTCTTTACGTTTTTTATGACCGAGCAAAATCGCTATCTTGCTGACAGAGTCTAGAGAATGGGAGCATGAAAGGGCCCGGGGCTGGGGTTCCTTCAATGGGCTTGGCCCTGAGCTGTGGCGGTGCTCGTGCTGGGGGAGGGGCAGCAAAAGATGCAGGCTGTGTGCACCTGTACATACCTGTGTGCACCTATTCCCATACGTGGCTTATTTTCATGATAACTATAGCATCTCCCTAACAGGCCTCCTAACCTTCTGGTTTTGTCTCACCTCCTATGGATTCTGCAATCTTCAGTCAAAACGATCTTTCCTAAACCCAAATCTTCCAGTTTTCTATGAAGAAGTCTTTAGGGTCGTCTAAATCCACATACATTCCTTAAGGATCCGGCAGCAGTGTTCACCTCTGTGCACACCTGGCCTCATTTCCTGCTACTCCTTGTTTTCTTCCATATTTCTTGGAGTTCCTCAAACATACCCTCAGGGTCCCCTCAGTGTTGATCCCGCTGGAATAATATTATTTTGTTTCCCAGGGCAAGGCCTCCTTTCATCTAAGTTCTACCTTTTAAGTCTGCATGATTGCCACTTCCTGATCACCTAGAGCACACTTCCCAAGCCCCATGAGGTGTCCTGGGTCATTTATGATGAAGGACCATGCTTATATGAGCGTGTATTTTATCACTAAGAATAGTTCAATGTCTAGTCCATGATAGATAGTCAATACCTATTTGTGCGGTTGGTGAAGGAAACTTGTAAGTTACTCTGGACCACAGGGAAGAAAACAGGGCTCAGGGACTGTCCCCTGACAGAATGTTGTTGTGAAGTTGTAGCTAAGCTTCTCTGAGAAGCACCTTGCTTGTCTGTGGGTGAACCACACACTAACAGAAAGTAGTTGTGAAGGTTTAAAGAAAGAACGATACTCTATACAAATTAATATTAAAAGTCAATATATTGAGACTTGATTATCTGTTTAGAGGATTGATACTCCTCTCAGCAAACTGCCCATTTCCATGTACTTTACTCTTGAATCAATTTTTAAACAACTTTCAAAGTATATATCTGTTTGGTAAAACAACAAGACATCTGCACTCAAAATATGTACTCTGGGTGAGTCCTTCATTCTTTCAGACAATTAGCATATTCATTAACAGGTACAGGAATAAAAAGAGATTCAGGGGACAATCTAGGCTAGATAGATGTGCTTGACCTCCACCAATTCTGAGTTGAGTTAGAAGCAACTACACTCCAAATCAAATTGTCTTAATGTTATTTTATGACCTTTGCCGGCGCATTTTCAGTTTTCCTTTTCTTTGGTAGATAAAGCTGGTAGGTAACTTAGAGTCACCTCTATACATTTGTATGGTGCCAAATATCTGGATGGAAAGCTATGAAATAAAATCAAGCAAAGTATCTGGGTAGGTAACTCAGATATTCCTTTTCATTTGGAGTTTTGAGGGTTCTGCAGGCAAATCTAAGACACATGGCTTCCTATCTGAGGTCCTTCATCTTCCTTGAGGCCTTGGATGTTGATCCTGGCTCCAGGCCAGGAACCAGACGCTCTGGTTCAGTGCATTCACAGGGCTGTGAGCAGCTTTGAAAGAGCTTCTTGACCTCTATTAAGGGTGCAGATGCCAACGATGCATTCAGTCCCCTCACTTTCTCTCTCTTTCTCTCCACTCCAGCAACTATTAATGAACTAGAATCAATCTGGCTGCTTGGTGAGATTAGAGGACTTTCTTTTTCACTCACCTTGCAACTGCTGCTAGGAAAAGCCAGGTACAGCATCGGTTTGTCATAAACTCCCTCTCTCTCTCTCTGCATCTCTGCTGTTGATTAAGTAATGCCACCCTGGGGCTTGTTCTATAAAGCAGCTTTGTAGAAAGCCAAGTAATGGGTCTCCACACAAGCCCAGTTATTATCCTCCACCCAGGGATGGCTTAAGTCAGGCAACATGTTGGTGTCCAACAGTTCCTCTGGAGAATCTTGGTTTTAATATGAGGCAGTGTTTATCCTGAGAGAAGATTTTTCAGAGGTTAGGTAGGGCCAGGCCTACAGAGAAGCTGAGAGGCTGGACAAGATGCAGCTCTGGCTGTTTGGAAGGATCCAAATAACTTGACAGCAGGAACTTGAACCAGCTCTGCGGGATGTTCCAAAACTATCTTCATCATTCCGATCCTAGTGGCCAGAGACTGGAGGGTAGCAGAGTCTTTCATGAGTTTCACTGGGAGGGAAATGCTGAGAACAAATGGAAGGTTCTGGATATAGGAGCAGCAGAAACTGAGAGCCCAGAAAAAGCTGGTTTCGGACCAGGCAAATGGTTAGGCAATTAGGAAATCCTGTGCAGTACAGCGAGCAGGCATGCTCGTTTTTTTCCATTGATTAGATAACCAACAGAGGTTTGGAAGGGCAAAGGCACATCCCATGCCACACAGGTTGACACGTGAATCTATATATGTGTATTATTTTCTCTTACTGCGAAACTACATTTACTCTTTATCCCTCGAGCTTCTCTACTTTCTTAAAGACTGTCAGTAAAACTGCCCCGTTTTTAAGCAATATGTTGACTCTATCACAGACAAAAGTTAGCCAGCATTAAAGTAGGGAATGGATTCTTTTTTTTTAAGTCCCTGTCCCCTCTTCAAAAGCGATTGTTGTTTTTTAGTCATCAAGTCCTATCTGACTTTTGCAGCCCTAAGGACGGTAGCTCACCAGGCTCCGTTGTCCATGGGATTCTCCAGGCAAGAACACTGGAGTGGGTAGCTATTTCCTTCTCCAGGGGGTCTTTCTGACCCAGGGTCTTTCTGAACCTGGGTCTCCTGCATTGGTAGGTGCATTCTTTACCACTGAGCCACCAGGGAAGCCCTAAAAAGTGACAGTACTTTCTAATTGCTTGTTGTAAATCAGGATAACACAGGGATGGCATAAGAAATGTGAGGTACTATGCAAAGTTGCCAGTTCTCTTGGGCAAAGAAAATTGCAGGAGTGCTGTATTAGTTGGGATTTATTCTAAGCTGTTATTACAAAGAGACTCACTAAATGTAGTGCTTAAACGAGAATAAAAATATCAGATTCTTTATTAAGAGTGTTTCGCAGCCAGTAGATAGAAACATAGGACACACATACCCTTCCTTTTAAGGCACAGCCAAGAAGTGGCAGGCCTTGGTCACAAAGTCACACAGCCAAGCAAGGCTGAGAAACCAGCCCTCAACTGGCTACCAGTGTTCCCAGGAAAGAGACAGGAACTCTGTTATTGAAGGAAGAAGAGCCAAATGATACTGATGGACAGTTTNGGATGTTCCAAAACTATCTTCATCATTCTGATCCTAGTGGCCAGAGACTGGAGGGTAGCAGAGTCTTTCATGAGTTTCACTGGGAGGGAAATGCTGAGAACAAATGGAAGGTTCTGGATATAGGAGCAGCAGAAACTGAGAGCCCAGAAAAAGCTGGTTTCGGACCAGGCAAATGGTTAGGCAATTAGGAAATCCTGTGCAGTACAGCGAGCAGGCATGCTCGTTTTTTTCCATTGATTAGATAACCAACAGAGGTTTGGAAGGGCAAAGGCACATCCCATGCCACACAGGTTGACACGTGAATCTATATATGTGTATTATTTTCTCTTACTGCAAAACTACATTTACTCTTTATCCCTCGAGCTTCTCTACTTTCTTAAAGACTGTCAGTAAAACTGCCCCGTTTTTAAGCAATATGTTGACTCTATCACAGACAAAAGTTAGCCAGCATTAAAGTAGGGAATGGATTCTTTTTTTTTAAGTCCCTGTCCCCTCTTCAAAAGCGATTGTTGTTTTTTAGTCATCAAGTCCTATCTGACTTTTGCAGCCCTAAGGACGGTAGCTCACCAGGCTCCGTTGTCCATGGGATTCTCCAGGCAAGAACACTGGAGTGGGTAGCTATTTCCTTCTCCAGGGGGTCTTTCTGACCCAGGGTCTTTCTGAACCTGGGTCTCCTGCATTGGTAGGTGCATTCTTTACCACTGAGCCACCAGGGAAGCCCTAAAAAGTGACAGTACTTTCTAATTGCTTGTTGTAAATCAGGATAACACAGGGATGGCATAAGAAATGTGAGGTACTATGCAAAGTTGCCAGTTCTCTTGGGCAAAGAAAATTGCAGGAGTGCTGTATTAGTTGGGATTTATTCTAAGCTGTTATTACAAAGAGACTCACTAAATGTAGTGCTTAAACGAGAATAAAAATATCAGATTCTTTATTAAGAGTGTTTCGCAGCCAGTAGATAGAAACATAGGACACACATACCCTTCCTTTTAAGGCACAGCCAAGAAGTGGCAGGCCTTGGTCACAAAGTCACACAGCCAAGCAAGGCTGAGAAACCAGCCCTCAACTGGCTACCAGTGTTCCCAGGAAAGAGACAGGAACTCTGTTATTGAAGGAAGAAGAGTCAAATGATACTGATGGACAGTTTACAGGTTCTTCCTCAGATACACACACAGAAGGAAGGAAGGACAACATGGAACTCAAGATATTAAACTACTGCTTGGACTGAAATAGTAATTGAAGTTATAAAGAGGAATAAAAGCAACTCGAGGCAACTAAAAGGCAGTTTTCCCAGATAAAGGAAATCAAATGTTGATGTGTATATCAGAAATAGAAGAGGAAAAGAGTCTGTAGATCATTTTATATTTCTTTCAATTCAGTCCAGCTGGCTTAAATGGGGTGCAACTTGATTCAGATATGGCAGTTCTCTTTAACCAGACTGAATTTGAAAATTTTAATTCTTTAGCGCTTTATTTTGAAATGTCCCTGGATATTCCTGGTGATATCACTTGTTCTGATGTCTCCATTGTCTGAGTTAACATCGTACCTCCAGCCTTACTGTTAATGCTTGCTTAACACATTTTTTTTAAACATATGTGTCTGTGTCTTCAGATGTGAAGGGGTTTCTTGTAGACAACAAATAGTATGTATTCAGTCTAATGATTTCTGTCTTTTATTTGATACATTTAGACTATTCATATTTAATGTGATTATTGATATGCTTGGATTTAAGTCTACCATGTTGCTTACTTTCTTTTTGTTTTATATACTCTTTGATCTTAGTTCATCATTTTCTGCTGCTTTTTGGATTAATTAAGGATATTCTATTACTCCATCTTATGTCCACTACTGGCTAGTTACATCTCTTGTTTAATTTAATTTTTATTTTTTAGCGGTTGTTCTCAGGTTTATAATATGACCTAAACTTATCATAGACTGCCTTGAAATAATATGATATCACTTTTTATATAATGTAAGATTCTTATAACAGAACACTTACACTGTCCTGTTCATCCTTTGTGCTATTTGGAAGGTACATTTTACATCTACATATATTATAAATCCCATAATACATGACTATTTTTTTGTTTGAACATTCACTTATGTTTTGGAGAAATTAAAAGATGAGGAAAAATGAAATATCAGTATTTTAAAATAGCCTGTAGTTATTTGTGTAGATCCGTAATTACACAACTTTTCTTCTGCCCAAATAACTTCCTTTAATGTTTCTTGTAGGACTGATATATTGGTAATAAATTCTTTCAGCTTTTGTTTATCTGAAGCAGGTTTTATTTTGTCTTCATTTTTAAAAGCTATTTTTCAGTGAATATTATGAGGTCATACAGAAAGAGTAGTTATGAGGGTTTTTTTTTTATGCTGTGCTGTGCTGTGCTAAGTCACTTCAGTTGTGTCTGACTCTTTGCGACCCTATGGACTGTAGCCTGCCAGGCTCCTCTATCCATGGGATTCTCCAGGCAAGAATACTGGAGTGGGTTGCCNAGAACCGTTCAACTTCAGCTTCTTCAGCGTTACTGGTTGGGGCATAGGCTTAGACCACCGTGACACTGAACGGTTTGCCTTTGAAACGAACAGAGATCCTTCTGTCTTTTTGAGGCTGCATCCAAGTCCTGCATTTTGGACTCTTTCGTTGACCATGATGGCTTCTCCACTTCTCCTAATGGATTCCTGCCCGCAGTAGTGGATATAATCCAAGGAGCAGCAGCTGCACGGGTGCAGGAGAGCCAAGAGGAGCTACTCCACATTCAAGGTCAGGAGGGGCGGCCGTGAGGAGATACCCCTTGTCCAAGGTAAGAAGCAGTGGCTGCACTTTGCTGGAGCAGCCGTGAAGAGATACCCCACAACCAAGGTAAGAGAAACCCAAGTAAGACAGTAGGTGTTGCGAGAGGGCATCAGAGGGCAGGCACACTGAAACCATACTCACAGAAAACTAGCCAGTCTGATCACATGGACCACAGCCTTGTCTAACTCAGTGAAACTAAGCCATGCTGTGTGGGGCCACCCAACGGGTCATGGTGGAGAGGGCTGACAGAATGTGGTTCACTGGAGAAGGGAATGGCAAACCACTTCAGTATTCTTGCCTTGAGAATCCCATGAACAGTATTAAAAGGAAAAATGATAGGATCCTGAAAGAGGAACTTCCCAGGTCAGTAGGTGCCCAATATGCTACTGGAGATCAGNGGGCGGGTCATGGTGGAGAGGTCTGACAGAATGTGGTCCACTGGAGAAGGGAATGGCAAACCACTTCAGTATTCTTGCCTTGAGAATCCCATGAACAGTATTAAAAGGAAAAATGATAGGATCCTGAAAGAGGAACTTCCCAGGTCAGTAGGTGCCCAATATGCTACTGGAGATCAGTGGAGAAATAACTCCAGAAAGAATGAAGGGATGGAGCCAAAGCAAAAACAAAACCCAGTTGTGGATGTGACTGGTGATAGTAGCAAGGTCCAATGCTGTAAAGAGCAATATTGCATAGGAATCTGGAACGTTAGGTCCATGAATCAAGGCAGATTGGAAGTGGTCAAATAGGAGATGGCAAGAGTGAATGTCTACATTCTAGGAATCAGAGAACTAAAATGGACTGGAATGGGTGAATTTAACTCAGATTTAACAATAGTTTACAAACATTTTTTTTCCCTTTTGGCTGAACCAGGCCTTAGTTGCAACATGCAGGATCTTTAGTTGCGGCATGCAGGATCTATCCCTGACCAGGGAATGAGAGCACAGAGTCTTTACAGCTGGTTCACCAGAGAAGTCTCTACAAACATTTACAGTGTATATCTTGGAGGGCCTGCAGCCAAGAGGAACTCAGAAGATATGTTCCTAGATGAGGGTGTGGTTTGTNTTTTTTTTTTCCTTTGGCTGAACCAGGCCTTAGTTGCAGCATGCAGGATCTATCCCTGACCAGGGATTGAGAGCACAGAGTCTTAACGGCTGGTTCACCAGAGAAGTCTCTACAAACATTTACGGTGTATATCTTGGAGGTCCTGCAGCCAAGAGGAACTCAGAAGATATGTTCCTAGATGAGGGTGTGGTTTGTGCCTACAGGGGTTCTAATTGAAGCCTGAAGCATGACTGTAGAGCTTCCTCCAAAGAGGAAGACACTCAAGATGAAGGTGAATGAATAAATATCTGTTCCAATTTGTCTTTCGTTCCTAACTTTGGAAAGCAGATAGGACTGGAAATTGTCAGGATGAGAAATTAATACTCATGGGCTTGATGGTGAAGGAGTGGGCAGAGTGTTGGAGGCATTTTAGAAAGTGTCTTTTTGGATGACCAGTTGGTGTGCTTTGTCGGGCTGTCTCTAAAAAGGGCCATACACAGTCATTTCAGATGTTCCCTATATGGCGTATTTCAAAGGTCTTCCAAATGGACATGGTATTGCCAAAGAGTGTATCAACAGTTTTGTTATAAGGTCAAGGCCAGGGTTGTCAAGTAGAGAAGCTAAAAATAACAGCAAGGCACACAACCCCAAGACCGGGGTTCTAAATTGTTCTTGGGGATTATTAAGGAACCTATGTAATTAGTAATTAATCTTACATAGATTATAAAAAACGATTATTCTCATGACTTACGGGTATATTTTGGACTACCTAGAAATTAGGTAACCATTGGTATTGAAAACAGAGTATTTAAGAGTTGAATACAATTTTGTTTGGATGTAATCCTAAAAGTATATATGTCCTGGCACATATATACTCCTATGCCTTCCCACTCAGCCAGAGTAAGAGACTCTCTATTTCTCAAAAGATGCTGCTTTTGGTGATCACATTGGCGACCATTAGCTGAGGCCAGAGGGAAATCATCTTAATTAGTCTAGCCACAGCCACAGGGAGACCGCTCTGATTCAGGAATTGGAGAAAAACTGCCATGATGGACTGTTATTGCTGTTCCTAACATACAGGAATCTATCAAGAATCTGTAGAGTTCAAGTGTATCTGTTCAATTTTAGTGTGCCTTTACCTACCTGTGCTTTCCAAGAAAACTTATTTTTTATTTACAATCTTTTTCTTGTCCTGAGGGGGGCGGGATATGTGCCCCTGTTTGTGTTCATCTGAGTTCAAATTCTAGAGAAAAGTAGTCTTGTGCTACTTTCCCTTTGTGCTTAGAATGCAGACTATGACAGCGTGTAAGGGTGTGGGCTTTCAGTCCTGCAAGTAGAAAGCACTGAAATGGCTTGCATTCACTCTAGAAATAGATTGACCAGTAACGCTGCTGGTGATGAAGACTCAGGGATGATCAAGGTGTACAAGGCCCCTGCCCTTTGTGGAGCTCACAATCCAGGGATAGAGAAAGGTATTAAAGAGGAATCACACACATAATTATCTGAATACAGTTGTGTCTGGGTTAGGTGGAGCCTAAAAGTGCCCAGAATGAATGTTTTGGGGGTTTAATTTAGTCTGGGAGTTGAAGGCTGAGAAATGAAAAGTGAGAAGCTAGGAGGAAAGGGGCCAGGGTGGAATGGATGTCCAGAACTAGAGAGGTGGGATTTCCCTGGTATCCAGTGGTTGGGACTCTGCACTTTTTCTGCAGATGGCCCAGGTTCCATCCCTCATTGGGGAACTAGGATTCCACAAGCTGAAAAGTTCCCCTAATGTCCCAGAACAGAGGGGAGTAGCTTAAGTTTGAGGAAAGTGAAAAGGTCAATGTGCAGGGGCCAGAGGGAGAGAGAGGGTAATTGTATGGTGATGAGGTATTGATTAGGGACTCAGCCACTTCAGATGAGAGAAACCATTCTGAGGAGTTGGAACTTTATTCTAAGATCCCTGGGAAATCACTGAATCCTTTTAAAATATGACCATGATATGATCAGATCTGCCTTTTCAGAGGAAAATGGGCTGGAAAGAGGTAGGAACGGCTGCAGAAAGGTGCTGCCGGGTGACACTGAGCTAAGATTTCCATACTGTACAGAGCATCTCAGCCATTTTCTTGCCCTTCTGCATGTTCCAACCAAATTAAACACTCTATTTTAACACTTAGGGAAAAGAAGTCCATTTATTAGGCAAGCGGACAAGGGAGAAAAGAGAAAAATGGCACAAATTACCTGCTCCTCCACTGCCATTATGCCCGCTCTTCCTCATCAGGGATGACTTGTGGTGCTGGTAGAGTTTCCCTGGACCAGGGCCCCACATTTCTCATCCTGGAGAGAGTCAGGGGAGTAGATACGGGTGTCAGGGGATCATCATGATGAATTCGGATATTACACCAACCTCAATAGTCCTGGTCTGCTGACGGAACTTTTATAATTCCTCTCCTATTTCTGCCTTTTGAACGAATCTAGTTTTTCACTGTGTCTCTATCCTGAGTTATCTCAGAAACATGGGACTTTCCTGGTGGCCCAGTGGTTAAGATAAGCCTTGCAATGCAGGGGACAAGGGTTCAATCTCTGGTTGGGAAACTAAGATCCTACATGCCATGGAGCAGCTAAGTCCTCAGACCACAGCTGGAAGGTCTGTGTGCTCCCACAAAAGGCCTGCATGATACAAAGAAGACTCGATGCAGCTCAATAAATCAATGAATATTTAAAAAAAAGAAATGGGGGACTTGAGCCCCATGATCCAGGAACGGAGGTAGGGGAAACTATAGAGTCTAACTCTTATTGGCTCAACGTGTCTCCCTTACTTACTCAAGTTTACAGAGTTAAACAGCAACAATAAGACAAACCAAAAACCCAATCTTCTATCAAGGGCAGATTAACCAATAAGCCACTTTTTCTGGCTCGTATGATTTCCAGCCGATCATATGGAATGTCTCTACTTCAGTACAGACAGAGCCTTGGTTTTGTTTGTGCTTCGGTTCTGCTTATTTTGGTTTTGCTTGTTTTTTTCAATGGTGGCGATAATCAGCAGAGGAAAATCCCTGGTGAGAGGCTCAAGCTTGCTTTATGATTTTTCTTCCCATCATCCAGGGTTACAAACCATAGAAACACTCTTTTATAGCACTTAGGGTAGAAGATGCTTAAATAATACCTTCTACAGGAGACCTGCTTCATGATAGGATCATTCGAGACCAAAATTATCCCTGCTCTACTCAAGTTTAGTTTTCATTTTTCATCTCAGAATATCTCCAGAAGGGTTTAAAGTGATGCTACTTAAGCGTGGTCTGTGGACCCATGCCAGGCCATGACACTGGTCTGTGATGAGATGTATACGCAAACTGAAAATGAGCATTTAGAAGTTTTCATAAATGTTTCCATAACTTTTCATCTGCTCTGGTGAATCTTATAAATAATTCAAGCTAGTATTTTGTGTCTTAAAATTTTTTTCATTTTCCTTGTAATTAATTTCTGTTGTATTTTATAACAGCATTTAATCCACAGAGGTTTGGAAAAAGAACCAATGCCCCCAATCCTTGTCCTCTCTGTATTATTCAATTTTTACAACTTCTTATTAATCTTTAATGATTTTAAATAAAAAACTAAGAAATGCAAAGAAACATGTTTAAAAAAATAGCTGGTCTCACATCACAGATAATTAGAGAAGTACTAGGCTGAAGGAATAGCCTTCAACTGAATCAGCTAGACAAACACAGGCAGAGTAACTTTTTAAGAAAATCTTAAGTTCCTGATCAGTAGTTATAGCTGGACACGTGAGAGTGTAATCTATCGCTACCTTTTAGAATCCATTATCTATAATAATTCTCTGTGGGAAAACCAAGCAAATATACAAAGCCCAGTGGCATAAAGCAGAGAACATTTATTATCTATTAGCTCAGCTCTGGTCGGGGGAGGGGGTGTGTGGCTGGTCCAAGAAGGCCTTGGATGCAGTGGCCTAACTCTGGCCACAGGGTCTCAAAGTCTCCAGGAGACCAGCTTATTTCTTGAGAGCACGAGGGAGGTAGCAAGCCCCTCCAGGCCTGGGCTCAGAACTAGTCTTCTTATTGTGCTCCATGGGCAAGTTACAAGGCCTAAACAGCTTCCAGGGGGTGGAGGGACAGATTCTACTCCACAGGATGCTGGATAAAGAAAGGGGGGAAATTGCTAATGCAAGTTTATGTCCTGGACGCACAGTGAGGCCAAGCAAACTGAAACATTGGAATTTAAAGCAGAGAAAGGTTTGTTGCAGGTCTATGCAAGGAGACAGGTGGCTCAAGCCCTAAAAAGCCCCGTGCTCCCTGAAGAGTTTTAGCAAAGCACCTTTAAAAGGCAGGTGATGGAGGAGAGTCTCTGGGGCTAAGATAAGCTGGTGCACAACTCTCTGACTGGCTGATGGTGAGGGAGCAGGGTGGTATCACATTTATTAGTCCTCAGGCTCTAGGAAGCCTGGGGCTAGTAGTTAACATCTTCCATTTGGTAGAAGGTTTACATCTGCAAAACAACTCAGGAAATTTGCATCAAATAAACTATTATCTAGGTACTTCAGAGAGGAACTAAAGCAGATAATGAAGGGGAGACCTGTCTCCCACCTGAAGGCCCCAAAGGGTCTTGCTTTGTTATAGAGTCTGGACCATTTTACAATCAACTTACCAGGTCCTGGTAATTGTATGAGCTTCCACATTTTCTAGAGAATCAGGTGATCTCACATTTTAGATGCTAGTGCCTGACTTCCTGGTCCTAAGGGCTGTTGATAAAATACTGCTCTTCTCCCTCAAGAGTCCAAAATGGACACCATTAATTGATCAGTATACTCTGCTGTTGAGCTCAGAAGTGACTTTAGGATCTTTAGAATTGGATTTACAAATTGAAATCTATCACTTGGCATTGCAGTTATGATCAGGAGCAGCTTGGGAGTCACGGCCTCTCAGAGGGCAGTGCATGTAAGTTCCATGATTAGCCACAGGTGGCTACCTCCTTGGCTACTAAACCTGACCCTTCACGGTCACTGTAGCCTGATTATAAGGCCCATAGAGATCTGTCTACAACCTGAGATGAGGAAAAACAGCCAGGTCTTTGTCAAGGTAAGTTATGTTCTCCCATTGGTGTCAGGTAGCATCAGGCTGCACGTGGGGTCCTTGGAGCTCCTCTGGGTTAACATACAGGGCAGTTTTGTTAGTCTGGGGATTATCAAGGATAATGGATGTGGCTAGAATACTAGAAATTCTCAGGAATGACATAAATGAAGCGTGAACACATTAGGTAACATCTTGGGTCTGAATTCAGAGTGTGGATGAAATCATGTTTCGGATACTCTCCTGTGGTCCTGGAAGACTGAAGGAGAAGGAGATGAGGTGGGAGGCAGATCTCCCCCAGCCACCCTCCTGGAACCCCTCCCCAACTAGGGTAAAGCAATTGAAGATTCATTCCTAGTGGACCAAAACTCCAAGACGAGAATAGCAGGACAATTAAAGGAGAAGGCTGGGCCTTGCCCAGACCACATACTTCTCGTTCCTGAAGTCAGGAGGCCTCCCAGCCACACTTGTGCAGACCGGCTCCTTGCAGGCCAAGGGGGAGCAACCTGAAGGGTTTCTCTACCCATACGCCTTTGCCACAGAGTCCATCTCGGCTAAGAACTGCATGTGCCTACCTGGGAGGATCTTGAGACTGTCTCTTATACACATCTAGATGTGTATAAGAGACAGGGTTTAAAGTGATGCTACTTAAGCGTGGTCTGTGGACCCATGCCAGGCCATGAAATGCTTGTCACTGGGCTGTGATGAGATGTATATGCAAACTGAAAATGAGCATTTAGAAGTTTTCATAAATGTTTCCATAACTTTTCATCTGCTCTGGTGAATCTTATAAATAATTCAAGCTAGTATTTTGTGTCTTAAAATTTTTTTCATTTTCCTTGTAATTAATTTCTGTTGTATTTTATAACAGCATTTAATCCACAGAGGTTTGGAAAAAGAACCAATGCCCCCAATCCTTGTCCTCTCTGTATTATTCAATTTTTACAACTTCTTATTAATCTTTAATGATTTTAAATAAAAAACTAAGAAATGCAAAGAAACATGTTTAAAAAAATAGCTGGTCTCACATCACAGATAATTAGAGAAGTACTAGGCTGAAGGAATAGCCTTCAACTGAATCAGCTAGACAAACACAGGCAGAGTAACTTTTTAAGAAAATCTTAAGTTCCTGATCAGTAGTTATAGCTGGACACGTGAGAGTGTAATCTATCGCTACCTTTTAGAATCCATTATCTATAATAATTCTCTGTGGGAAAACCAAGCAAATATACAAAGCCCAGTGGCATAAAGCAGAGAACATTTATTATCTATTAGCTCAGCTCTGGTCGGGGGAGGGGGTGTGTGGCTGGTCCAAGAAGGCCTTGGATGCAGTGGCCTAACTCTGGCCACAGGGTCTCAAAGTCTCCAGGAGACCAGCTTATTTCTTGAGAGCACGAGGGAGGTAGCAAGCCCCTCCAGGCCTGGGCTCAGAACTAGTCTTCTTATTGTGCTCCATGGGCAAGTTACAAGGCCTAAACAGCTTCCAGGGGGTGGAGGGACAGATTCTACTCCACAGGATGCTGGATAAAGAAAGGGGGGAAATTGCTAATGCAAGTTTATGTCCTGGACGCACAGTGAGGCCAAGCAAACTGAAACATTGGAATTTAAAGCAGAGAAAGGTTTGTTGCAGGTCTATGCAAGGAAACAGGTGGCTCAAGCCCTAAAAAGCCCCGTGCTCCCTGAAGAGTTTTAGCAAAGCACCTTTAAAAGGCAGGTGATGGAGGAGAGTCTCTGGGGCTAAGATAAGCTGGTGCACAATTCTCTGACTGGCTGATGGTGAGGGAGCAGGGTGGTATCACATTTATTAGTCCTCAGGCTCTAGGAAGCCTGGGGCTAGTAGTTAACATCTTCCATTTGGTAGAAGGTTTACATCTGCAAAACAACTCAGGAAATTTGCATCAAATAAACTATTATCTAGGTACTTCAGAGAGGAACTAAAGCAGATAATGAAGGGGAGACCTGTCTCCCACCTGAAGGCCCCAAAGGGTCTTGCTTTGTTATAGAGTCTGGACCATTTTACAATCAACTTACCAGGTCCTGGTAATTGTATGAGCTTCCACATTTTCTAGAGAATCAGGTGATCTCACATTTTAGATGCTAGTGCCTGACTTCCTGGTCCTAAGGGCTGTTGATAAAATACTGCTCTTCTCCCTCAAGAGTCCAAAATGGACACCATTAATTGATCAGTATACTCTGCTGTTGAGCTTAGAAGTGACTTTAGGATCTTTAGAATTGGATTTACAAATTGAAATCTATCACTTGGCATTGCAATTATGATCAGGAGCAGCTTGGGAGTCACGGCCCCTCAGAGGGCAGTGCATGTAAGTTCCATGATTAGCCACAGGTGGCTACCTCCTTGGCTACTAAACCTGACCCTTCACGGTCACTGTAGCCTGATTATAAGGCCCATAGAGATCTGTCTACAACCTGAGATGAGGAAGAACAGCCAGGTCTTTGTCAAGGTAAGTTATGTTCTCCCATTGGTGTCAGGTAGCATCAGGCTGCACGTGGGGTCCTTGGAGCTCCTCTGGGTTAACATACAGGGCAGTTTTGTTAGTCTGGGGATTATCAAGGATAATGGATGTGGCTAGAATACTAGAAATTCTCAGGAATGACATAAATGAAGCGTGAACACATTAGGTAACATCTTGGGTCTGAATTCAGAGTGTGGATGAAATCATGTTTCGGATACTCTCCTGTGGTCCTGGAAGACTGAAGGAGAAGGAGATGAGGTGGGAGGCAGATCTCCCCCAGCCACCCTCCTGGAACCCCTCCCCAACTAGGGTAAAGCAATTGAAGATTCATTCCTAGTGGACCAAAACTCCAAGACGAGAATAGCAGGACAATTAAAGGAGAAGGCTGGGCCTTGCCCAGACCACATACTTCTCGTTCCTGAAGTCAGGAGGCCTCCCAACCACACTTGTGCAGACCGGCTCCTTGCAGGCCAAGGGGGAGCAACCTGAAGGGTTTCTCTACCCATACGCCTTTGCCACAGAGTCCATCTCGGCAAAGAGCTGCATGTGCCTACCTGGGAGGATCTTGAGATATATCAAATATGGACTCTGCATTAGGCAAAACAAAGTGATTGGCCAAAGAAAATCTAGAAGAAATGCCCCATACAAGTGATTTAAACTGCCATGAGAGTGCGCCTCAGCAGCTCTCCCTCTGAGACTGGCTGTGTGTCTATGCACACTCATCATGCTCTTTTTCCTCTTAATAAATACTTTACTTGCTTCACTACTTTCTGTCTTTGTGGAAGTTCTTTTCTGCAAAGCTGAAGGGCCAGGGCCCTAAGTGGCTAGGATCTGGTGCTCTCAGTCTGCAACCTGGCCTCAGTCTCTGGCTGGGAAACCAACTTCCCTCCAAGGCACTGTAGGCTGGGACCACCAGAGATCAGAGGTAAATGGGAGTTGCACGGGACAATGAGCATTTCCCTGCTGCAGGAATCATGTTCCTTGCCCAGTGGGCAATAGGAGAGGCCATGGCTGAACCCAGAATTGGGGAACCCCGGTGATGGGCTGGAAACCTGGGCAAAATTCTTGACAAAGCAAAAGGTGTCCTGAGCTTGGCATTCGTTGAAATCTGTCTCTGTAACAGTGATAAAGCTTCCAAAGAACAACTGTGGAGCCCTGCGGATGTAAAAGAGGCAGAAACTATCCATCAACCTTCCTTCAGCAGCATCTCTGTGCTGAACCTTGTGATAAAAATGTCACATTATTCTGTTGAAACTTTATACCAGTTCAGGAAGACTGTAGCCCATTTTACAGGGAGCTGAGAATGGCTAAGAATTTGCCCAGGGTTCTGTGGAGGATCAGTTGTAAAGCCAGTATATAACTGACATTAGAGCCTGATCTCTCAGGATGTGAATGCTTTGAAAAGGTGGGTAAGGAGTCCTGCCCCAAGGCCACAGGAGTGAGGCTTACACGAAAGCCATAGGAGCAGAGCCCAGAACCAAAGTTACCTGAGCTGAGTGAGCCCATTTGTAATCGTTGTCAAAACCTCCTCCCCCATCATCACCAACCAGGCTGCCTGACCCCAAATTAGGCAAAAATGCCACCTCAGCATCCTAACAAATCACCTAATGCCACTCTTCCTGCAGAAATGTTGTCTTGAGGGTATAAAAATTGGCTACTAACATGAAAAGCATCAACTTTCCTGGGTCCATCAGGAGGCTGGTTCACTGCATTTGCAGTCCCTTCATTAACTCTGCTTCTTGCTCTTAATAAGCTCACCCCCTTCTGAAATGCTCTGTGTCTGGAAATTCCTTTCCACCCTGTGCTTGGGCTGCCCGGACAGTAGAGGTCAGCCTGGTTTATTCCAGGGATAAGGGTGAGTGAGCCTCGATGGAGAAGCAGCGTGGTTTGGATCCAGGTGGGGACCAAGGCAGCCATAACTAGATCCGGGGCAGAGTGTGGGTCTGACCACTTACCGTGGAGTCCCTGAAAGATGCAGAGGACCGAGTGACCCACTGTGGGTGTTTTGGTTGGCCAAGAAGGACCCAGCCCACCTAGAGCCAGGCTCCAAGAGCAGGTGGACTGGGAAGGGTATGAATTTCGGGGCTCAGAATCGTACAAGCCTTTAGGGGTGAAGAATTGCCCATCAGTCACACGGGTACAGTAAGAGGGAGTGGGGTTGGGAGGAAAATATGACTGGGGAGATATCAGCAGTGATGGGGAATGAAGGGACAAAATAGGTGATTGATAGTTAATCCTACTAGGGATTATAAATAGAAAAATATGGGAAACTCCTGCAAGTTAAGAATTACACAAAAAAAGTATGACTGAAGCAGGCTTGCTTAAAAACAAAACCATGCCACAGAAGCATGGAACATGTCCCAAACAATAAAACAATGGTGGCATGAGAGCTACAACTTGCCCAGTGAACTCAGCAAACTAATGACTTGCAAAAAAGGCTCTGTGCACACAAAAATCATTTATGGGAAGGTGACTTTTCAACATGAAAGACCCTCATTGTACTGAGACCTGAAAATATTTTTCCAAAGTGCTGTGACAGTCCTGATCTGACCATCTAGGGAAGGATAAGTAAGCTTCCCTACACAGCCTGGGGGAAGAGCTGATGATAGAAACATGACGTCTACTCAAGAAAGAAAAAGAAGCTCTTCTCCCGCCGCCCCTCCCCCCCACTTCTCCTCTGATTATAAAATTATAGCCCACTAAGTTCTTGAGGTGCAGCATTTCTCACCCACCCACTTGTAAGCCTCACAAGCATCCTAGTCTAATAAATCACTTCTTGTCTATCACATTGCTCTTGCTGAATTCTTCTCTGTGCGGAGACATAAAGGACTGTGGTACCCAAGCTCTTTGGAGCCCCAGAAATGACATCAATTGGGTTCAACGGGTAATAGAAGTCCACCTGGGCAGTCAGCCTGGAATGGCGTGACAGGCATGGGCAGGCCTTGTCATGGAGGGGGACACAGTGGCAGAGCCTGGATCTTAGGGGCTGGGTGAGTCCCCCAAGGAGAAGGTAGATAATGCAGACACAAGAGATAAAAGAGGGCTGACTGCAACCCCTCCTGAGCCCCCAACACTTGCACCCCATTACCGCACCCAAGACAGACCACCAAAGAGAGGACAGGCTGCGAACAAGTCAACTCAAGGATGCTGGATGAGGAGTCCCCAGTTGCTCTATCGAGGACTATACTGGTCCCACCCCCGACTCAAGCCTGAACAGACAGACTCAGAAGGAGCAGAGTCACTTGCAGCAGAAAGGGCTCAGGGCAGGGAGATGAATGGGAAATCCAGATGGTTTGAAATTAAAGGACACTAGCTCCTTGGAAGAAAAACTATGACCAACCTAGACAGCATATTAAACCGTTACTTTGCTGACAAAGTCCGTCTAGTCAAAGCTATGAGTTTTCCAGTAGTCATGTATGGATGTAAGAGTTGGACCATGAAATCTGAGCGCCGAAGAATTGATGCTTTTGAACTGTGGTGTTGGAGAACTCTTGAGAGTCCCTTGGACTGCAAGGGTATCAAAGCAGCCAATCCTGAAGAAAATCAGTCCTGAATATTCATTGGAAGGACTGATACTGACGCTGAAGCTCCAATAATTTGGCCACCTGATGCAAAGGAACTGATTCTTTAGAGAAGACCCTGATGTTGGGATGTGAGAGTTTGACTATAAAGAAAGCTCAGCACTGAAGAACAGATGCTTTTGAACTGTGGTGTTGGAGAAGACTCTTGAGAGTCCCTTGGACTGCAAGGAGATCCAGCCAGTCATGCTAAAGGAGATCAGTCCTGGGTTTTCATTGGAAGGACTGATGTTGAAGCTGAAACATCAATACTTTGGCCACCTGCTGAGAAGAGCTGACTCATTGGAAAAGACCCTGATGCTGGGAAAGATTGAGGGCTGGAGGAGAAGGGGACGACAGAGGATGAGATGGTTGGATGGCATCACTGACCCAATTGACTCGAGGTTGAGCAAGGTCTGGGAGTTGGTGATGGACAGTGAAGCCTGGCGTGCTGGAGTCCACGGGGTCTCAGAGTCAGACATGACTGAGCTATTGAACTGAACTGAACTGACGGAGAGAGATTTATCAGTCTTAACTCTGCCCCCATCTCAGGCTCTGCTTCAGACTCAAGATTTCAGAAACAAAGCTTGGAGAGCTCTAGTAATTTTTTTTTTTATGTTGTAGCATTTTGAACAGTAAATTGTAACAGTCTAATAGGGGGCTGGTGTCAAGAAGGGAAATTTGGCCAGATTACAGGAAAGATTTGAGTTAGACGCAGCAGAGAACTTCCTAGTGTGAAGGAGACTAACAATAGAGTTATCTCTGCTGCTGTCATTCTTGTTTTTTCTCTCCACCCTGTCCCTTCTCTCTTTGGAGCATTTTCCCCTCTTTCCTCTTGCATTTCACTCGTTGATTTTCTCAGGAGCCAGGGGAGAGCTCATTACTGCGGCCTTGTTCCTGACTGGGGGGAACTGACGCTGAGATGCTGGATCCTGTGGGCTGGGAGTGTAGGGATGACAGACTCATGTTAAATTTATGCGTTCTCATTTTTTTTGAGGATGACTATATTTCTGTACATTTTATTTCACCCTTTAAACATTTATGTTCCTGTGTTATGATTAATTAAGCGTAGTAAAATGAAGTGTTTGCAAAGTTAAAAAAACCCTCACTTCTCAGGAGTCTTTGTAGTTCATGTTACTTTCGCTATTGTCAGTCCCTATTTCTCTTTGTTCTTTTCCCTGTTTGTCACCTTTCCTTATTTCTTCCTTTAGGTCCTCAGGGCCAGGTTTTTTTCCCCCGAGATCCCCAAGCCAGCCAAGAATCTGTTGATGCTGAATGCTTTTGAGAAAATGGGGTTATTCTAACCAGAGAACTAGCCCTCTTCCCCAACCCCCACCCCTGTCTCTTATACACNGAACACATGGCTATAACATTTTCAGCGAGGTCCTCGGTGATTCTAAAGCAGACCATTCCTGGACCGCACGTTGAGAAACACTGCTTACAGGACTAAAGATTGTCGTTGTTATTGAAATGAGGGTGAGGAAAAAATTGTGAGTGATTTGAGGTTCTGTTAAGTGTTTGTGTCCTCACTGTATATAAAGTTCTGTGCAGGACCCTGAGTGGGAGACAGAAAATAGAAACCCAGGTCTGCATCAGCCATCTTTTATTTATTTTTTTATTGGCATATAGTTGATTTACAATATTGGGCCAGTCTCTGCTGTACAGTTAAGTGACTGTTATACACATATACATTCTTTTCAAAATATTATTTTCCATTATGGTTTATCCCAGGAGATTGGATATAGTTCCCTGTTCTACAGTAGGACCTTATAGTCTTTTTCTCTAAATATAATAGTTTGTGTCTACTAACCCCAGGCTCCTAGTCCACCCCTCTCCCTTCCCTCTTTCTCCTGGGCAACCACAAATCTGATCACTGCGTCCAAGTCCTCCTTCTGTCTTTAATTGCTCCTCTAAGGTTTGAACCTGGGGTAATTTATCCACATCACAGTATGATCAGGTATCTCTTTTCCTATATTCACTTCCATAAGTCTTATACTGGAAGTTTACCGTATAAACACACAAACAAGCCAAGAAAATAATAAATACTGTAGCAGCAGCAGTAATGACACCTGAACAAGGGTCCAGGACTACGTGCAGTCAAGGGTTTCCTGTGGTCTACATGGAAGCAATGTGAGCATGCTGCATAGTGAGACCTTTCTTCTAAAGAAGGGCGGATAAGGCGTCTGTGTTCAAAACAGCATTTGTGTGCAGCCTTANACCTGAACAAGGGTCCAGGACTACGTGCAGTCAAGGGTTTCCTGTGGTCTACATGGAAGCAATGTGAGCATGCTGCATAGTGAGACCTTTCTTCTAAAGAAGGGCGGATAAGGCGTCTGTGTTCAAAACAGCATTTGTGTGCAGCCTTATTGCTTCCAATGGAGCCAGAGTCTCAGGGCCTCGCACCAGAGTCTTAGGTGAAAAACCAAGGGTATTGGCAAAGCTTGCATTGACAGGGTCACCTTCATAGACTTTAAACCTCTCAATCCCTTGCTTATGTCCTCCTCCCTTAATTACAGTCTTGTGGTCGTGGATGGGTGGGATCATTCTTGCTTCCTTCTCTGGGCAAGATATTTTCCTGCCTTTTACTTTACCTGCCAACTGAACAACTAGCCTAGGGCAGGGCCAGAGCCTGGGAGATGTGTTGAAAAGACTCACAGGTTCCTGGGAGGCAGGAGGCTGCGGACAGAAACTCTGCCCTTACAGCTGCCATGGGGGGGTGGGAGGAGCTTTGAGCCTGGGGCAGCGTGACAGTGTGTGTATATATATGTGTGTGTGTGCACACGTGCATGCCCACTTATGTTTGTAAGAGATTTGACTGTAGGTAGACAGAGTTGACCTCTACTTTATGAAGTGTGATTTCCTAAAGGATTTTTTTCAAATCAGCCTTTTAAAATTAAATAAAAGAAGTATCAGAATGTTCTCTATGTAACACCTGACTTTGGAATTTTGCATGTTTTAAATTGACTTGCCATCAATATGCTGTTTGGAGTAAGTCAGTTTAGCTTCAATTCTTTGTGGAGATTCACGAATCACTCTCACCTCTGCCCTGGAGAGAGCTGTGGGTGCGATGCTCATGTGAACTTAATGCATTATTTTGTTTAACTTTCACAGGATTATGATTCCTGAAAAGCCCATCCACTCGCTCCAGGTTAAGACACATCTTTGTATGTCTTGAGTATAAATTGGGGTCAAGACCTAGAAAAGGAAGGTATCAGAAAGGAGTAGAGCCAGTGTGGGTCACAGAGCTGATCTGAGCATCATTAACTGAAAGCTACTCAGAAACTGGGAGTTGTTTTATATCATATTTTAGTGATTTTCATTCTAGTATGATTGGGATCTAAGTGTACATGAGAAAGAAAAAGGATAGTTGTTTAGAGTAAAGACACCTATATTTTTGAATGCCCAATAGTTGTATTTTTTTCACAATGATTCTATGATGTGATTATTTGTATCCCCTGTTTGCAATGAGGACCTATAGGCTCAGAGAGGTTAAATTACTAACCCAAGATCCCCCAGCTAGTGACAGAGGTACTGATCTTGGCCTCAGGTGGGTTCTCCACCCTGTGGGCTATGCTGTTACCTGGACCACCTGCTGAGTGGTGCTGCACAGTATCACAGGGCTGGACAGGAGGGCAGCCACTTGGAGTCCTCACTGACCCTCACATTAACCAACCCCACGTTCCCTCGTATAAATGAAGGAAGAGCTGCATAGAGAAACCAGTGGAATTCCTCAGTGGCCATCAGGCAGCGCTGGAGCCCAGGTCAGCACGCGCCCCACCCCCCTATATGCATGTTTCAATTTTGCCTCATCCGACCCCCACCTCAACACCCACTGCCGCCTCCAATCCCGCCTGCCCCGCTGCTGAGCAGCATCTTCAGCAGAACAAGTCAGCCCTCTGCACAGACCCGGCTGCTCCTGCCCCTGCGTCTCCTTGGACCAGCCTCTCCGAGATCGCCCTGATTTCAGGTCATGTCCAAGGAGGTGACTCTCTCCTCACCATTTATCACACAACAAAAAACTCTTGAGGAAAAATAAATTAAGTCTGGGCCAAAAAAAAAAGCAATCCTTTCCTCCAAGTTAATTAATTTGAGCACTATTTTCAGGAAAAGCGTTTCTTAAATCCCTATCGCTGAAGGCAATTTTCTTGCCACAATCACTCAGTGTTCCTGACAGAAGGTGACTGGCAGAAGGAAGGCTAAGGGGAAGGCAGATTTCTGTAGCCTTGAAGGACCCGCTTCCCGACCCCAGGGAGGATCCAGTGCCTGATAAACGTGGGTCTCTCTGAAGGAAATAGTGGCCACATGGTGTGGGGCGGCGTGCACACATGACTATGTATGTGTGTGATGTGTGCATATGTATGTGCACATGTATGTATGTATGTGTGGTGGATGAAAGAAGTATTAATAGCAGGATTTTTGTTTCTACAGGGACCCCGGGCACAGTGCCCCTGACTTCCGGTGTGCCCAGCTCCGGTTTCTGGGGCTGCTCTCCAGAAACCCGAGGGGTCACTCATTTCAGATTGTTTCCTACTTCTGTATCTCAGCATCCTTTCAAGCCCAGGTCCAGCAGGGTTGCCTTCAGGGCGTGGAGTTGACCATTACTGATGGGAAACTATGGTAGAGCTTTCTCTGTGCTTGGAAATGGGGGTAAAATATAAGGTCCTGGTCCTGGTTCCCTTAGCCAGGAAGGGTAGTGACAGCTTCCATTCATCAAGCAGCCAGGTGCTGGGCTGAGTGCTTTCTGCACTGGTTGGCATTTCTTCTTCGCATCCCTCCGACACCTCTGACAAGTTGCTGTTTGCATCACTGGTTTACAGGGGAGGAAACTGAGACTCAGAGGCCACAGGACTCCTGGGTTCACACAACACAGTAAGCTTGGAGCCCCGGTGGCTTTGACTGTCAGAGCCCAGTGCCAAACTGCTGCCCTGCCCTGCCCTGCAGCCCGCTTCTGGGCCCTGGGTTCCTCTCTGGCTGGGCCTCCTGCCACAGAAACAGTGGTATGAGGGCAACCTCAACTGGGAAGAATGTTAGAACCAGGGCTTCTTCCCCACTCTAAGTCCTTCCAGGGACTTCCCCAGCTGGAGGAAAGGCCCCACACCCATTCTGAGGGGTGAGGGTGATGCTGAGGAGAAGTCCTGAGTGAGGCAGAGGGTTGGCCTGGGCTCCTTGTACACACAGGGCTTGGGCAGAGTGGTGGCCTCAGGGTCCACTTGACCCCCAACGCTTTTGCTCCTCATGGCTTGCTGACATTCTCCTGGAGCCTGTAATCATGCAGGAGTAGCTTGAAGATGAGATATTTGTCTCTCAGGGCTTTGTGAGCATTAAATAAGAAACTATATTTAAATGACTTAACTCAATGCCGGGCTTAGAGAACTGTTCAGGAAACAGTAACGATTATTATTAATGATTTCCTCCTCCAAGTGGCAGGTGGCTAACCTGCATTTCTTGCTGCAGGACAGTACTGTGAGCATCAGGGTGTTACGGATGTGGCTGGGTCCCACCTGTGTCTGATGCTGCCATTCCTGTGACAGCTACGCGGCTTCCTGGGACTCCTGTTCCTCACTTGCAAAACGAGCAAGTTCCTAGTACCTGTCTCATAAGGCAGCAGAAAAGAGTCGAAGGTAGGAGAGGATCTGCCTAGGGCACTCTCTCTGGTCCTGGCACAGAGGAGGGCCTTGGCTAGTGGTAAGATGGAGATGCTGATCGCACCATCGTCATCAGCATCACCACCATCACCATCACCATTATCACCAACACCATCATCACCATCGCAATTACCATCATCACTGTCATCATCAACATCACCGCCATTGTCACCATCAAGACGATTATCATCATCATCACCATCACCACCACCACCACCAAAATCACTGTAATCATGATTATGTTGGTAACTCATTAAATTCTGTAGGAACTCTCCTGAGCTCCTGTGGAAACTCAGGCTACTGTGCATTTTCCTCACCTGGAAATGAGTGTATCCATGCAATTCAGAGTTCATTAGAGGAGGCTGTGTCCTGCTAAATGACGCCCCTGGGAGTTGAGGACATTTCTAAAAAGCATTTTAAGTAAATCGGTAGATCTAAAGCAAGGACGGCGAATGTCTTTTTCCTGAGGCCTCCTTTGTGCTCACTTTGGACCAAGCATACGCTGCATCTGAGCTGACAGCTCTTTCTTCTTTCTAAGTCACGTGGACTGGAAGCACAGCTCTGGGGTAGTCATGTATCCCCTGAGAAGCATCCACTAAGAGGAAGAGAAGACGGGCTCACCTTGCTTGTGGCTTTGGGATTTTATCTCTGTCCCCCAGCCCTTGTTTGTCAGACCAGACCAGATTGAAGGGTTTTTGTGCTTTTGGTCTCTTTTCTCCTCTTGTGTTTATTTATTTATTTATGTTTTAGGCCCCTCTCCAAGTCTGACAGATTTCCTTTCAGTCAATTCATCTACAAATGTTTGTCTAATCTGGTGGCCCTCAATCTGGTTAGAGGTTAGAATCATTTGGGGGAACTTTTCAAAAACACTGATATATTGATATATACGCTACCGTGTGTAAGGCAGACAGCTCGTGAGAAACTGCTGGACTGCACAGAGAGCTCAGCACAGTGCTCTGTGTTGAACTAAAGGAGTGGGATGGGGTGGGAGGGAGGCTCAAGAAGAAGCGGGTGTGTTTATACATAGAGCTGGTTCACTGTGCTCTACGGCAGAAACTGGCTCAACGCTGTAAAGCAATTATACTCCAATAAACAGAAACAACAGCAACTAAACAAGACAAGCACTGGTACCTAGAAGCTAGGGTGGAGGGGGGCGGGAAGGGGTGCTATTAGTCAAGGAACAGACTTTCATGGGAGCTGCAGTTAGACGAAGGTGTTGTTTACCTGGGATTTGCTACAAGAGTAAAGAATACATCTCGAGGTCTCTTATTGCACATGCTTGCACGCCAAGTCGCTTCAGTCATGTCCGACCTGAGACTCTATGGACAGTAGCCTGTCAGGTTCCTCTGTCCATGAGATTCTCTAGGCAAGAGTGCCAGAGTCAGTTGCCATCCCTCCTCCAGGGGATCTTCCCAACCCAGGAATCGAAGCCATGTCTCTTGCATTGCAGGCGGTTTCTTTACTGCTGAGCCACTGGGGAAGCCAGTCCTTATCACACACAAAACGGTAACTATGCAAGGTGAGGGATGTGTTAATTGATTTGATGGTGGGAATCATTTCACAGTGGATGATGTATCTTAACAAACATTGTACACTTTAAAAAGATATACCATTTCTGTTCATCCAAGAAAAGGGAAAAGAGAAGAAGAAGCAGGGAAGTTCTGTGTAGGGAATGGAAAAGGAGGGAGTAAAGGTGGGCAGAGTGTGAGGTATGTGGGGCTGGGCAGTCCTGCAAGGGAGCCTGTAAGGAGGATTTAGAACCAATACGGAAGTGGGGGGCGGGCACANTGAGACCCCTTTCCTTCCTGTTCTTCTTCTTGTTTTTTTTTTCTGGCCACATCACAGGCTTGTGGGATCTTATTTCCCTACCCAGGGATAGAACCTGTGGCCCCTACTGTGGAAGTGTGACGTTTTAACCACTGGATTCCCAGGGAAGTCCCTCTTCTTCTTCTTTTTTTAATCCCTCTCCTCCCATTTTCCCATCTCATCGAGTCCCTCCCATTATAAGAGTCTTATCCAGAAAAGGGCAGTGATGAGTAGAGTCAGCCCACAAAGTTACAGGCCCAGGGGAATCCAATAGTGGGCATCTCTGGGTCTATGTGTCCAGGTCAGATAGGATGAAGAGTGATGGACCCAGGAAGAACATTCTGGGGTCAGCATCTCTAACTCACAGGCCAATAGTCTTAATGAAGTGACAGAGTATGAATGACAGTTACCCTTAAAGTTAATTTGCTTAAACCTCCTGACTCTCCATTCAAAACTGGTCAGAAGGGCTTTGCCTGGCACTGGCTCAGAGATGCCCCTATTCAAGGTTTCACTGATTCACTCAAGGCTTTGGGAGCAGACTTAAAAGTGCCCTTGGACAAATATTCATTTGACTAAGTCAGCGGTTCTCAGACACCCGGGCTCACTTGGTGGTCCATTGAGTGGAGGTTCCTAGACCTCATCTCCAAAGATTCTGGCTCAGTGTGTCTGGAAAAGGGTTCTAGAAGCTTCATTTTTGAAGGAGGAAACAGAACAGGCTTTATCTTGAAAGCAGGACTGCATCCTGGTCCCGATTGGACTTTGAGCTACATGCCCAGTATCTATGGGAATGACACACCAACTGGAAAACCAGGTTCCCAGAAGGAAGAGCCCCAGGGCTCTCCATCACCTAAAAGAAGACCCTAATTATCTGTGTAACCGAATAAAATCATACATTCTGTTATGCTTATTGCGGTGTGACCACAAGCCTATTGATAATTGTCCACTGTTAACTACCTAGGCTTAAGGCTTATGAATCACGGGTTAACTTTGATTGTATCTTCCTTTTTCCTTTGTTCAGACTAGTTTCAGGGAATTTGGGGAGGTGGGTTTGGGTACATCCACTTAGGGTATATAAGGTTTTCACAAAAAACCGTTCAGGGCTCTTAGCTAAGAGGAGACTCTGCACTGGGCCCGCCGGTGTAACAGTAATAAACTGCACTCCAATATCTGTATTGTCCTTTTGAGTGAGTTTGTTTCCCGGAACACATGGCTATAACATTTTCAGCGAGGTCCTCGGTGATTCTAAAGCAGACCATTCCTGGACCGCACGTTGAGAAACACTGCTTACAGGACTAAAGATTGTCGTTGTTATTGAAATGAGGGTGAGGAAAAAATTGTGAGTGATTTGAGGTTCTGTTAAGTGTTTGTGTCCTCACTGTATATAAAGTTCTGTGCAGGACCCTGAGTGGGAGACAGAAAATAGAAACCCAGGTCTGCATCAGCCATCTTTTATTTATTTTTTTATTGGCATATAGTTGATTTACAATATTGGGCCAGTCTCTGCTGTACAGTTAAGTGACTGTTATACACATATACATTCTTTTCAAAATATTATTTTCCATTATGGTTTATCCCAGGAGATTGGATATAGTTCCCTGTTCTACAGTAGGACCTTATAGTCTTTTTCTCTAAATATAATAGTTTGTGTCTACTAACCCCAGGCTCCTAGTCCACCCCTCTCCCTTCCCTCTTTCTCCTGGGCAACCACAAATCTGATCACTGCGTCCAAGTCCTCCTTCTGTCTTTAATTGCTCCTCTAAGGTTTGAACCTGGGGTAATTTATCCACATCACAGTATGATCAGGTATCTCTTTTCCTATATTCACTTCCATAAGTCTTATACTGGAAGTTTACCGTATAAACACACAAACAAGCCAAGAAAATAATAAATACTGTAGCAGCAGCAGTAATGACACCTGAACAAGGGTCCAGGACTACGTGCAGTCAAGGGTTTCCTGTGGTCTACATGGAAGCAATGTGAGCATGCTGCATAGTGAGACCTTTCTTCTAAAGAAGGGCGGATAAGGTGTCTGTGTTCAAAACAGCATTTGTGTGCAGCCTTATTGCTTCCAATGGAGCCAGAGTCTCAGGGCCTCGCACCAGAGTCTTAGGTGAAAAACCAAGGGTATTGGCAAAGCTTGCATTGACAGGGTCACCTTCATAGACTTTAAACCTCTCAATCCCTTGCTTATGTCCTCCTCCCTTAATTACAGTCTTGTGGTCGTGGATGGGTGGGATCATTCTTGCTTCCTTCTCTGGGCAAGATATTTTCCTGCCTTTTACTTTACCTGCCAACTGAACAACTAGCCTAGGGCAGGGCCAGAGCCTGGGAGATGTGTTGAAAAGACTCACAGGTTCCTGGGAGGCAGGAGGCTGCGGACAGAAACTCTGCCCTTACAGCTGCCATGGGGGGGTGGGAGGAGCTTTGAGCCTGGGGCAGCGTGACAGTGTGTGTATATGTATGTGTGTGTGTGCACACGTGCATGCCCACTTATGTTTGTAAGAGATTTGACTGTAGGTAGACAGAGTTGACCTCTACTTTATGAAGTGTGATTTCCTAAAGGATTTTTTTCAAATCAGCCTTTTAAAATTAAATAAAAGAAGTATCAGAATGTTCTCTATGTAACACCTGACTTTGGAATTTTGCATGTTTTAAATTGACTTGCCATCAATATGCTGTTTGGAGTAAGTCAGTTTAGCTTCATTTCTTTGTGGAGATTCACGAATCACTCTCACCTCTGCCCTGGAGAGAGCTGTGGGTGCGATGCTCATGTGAACTTAATGCATTATTTTGTTTAACTTTCACAGGATTATGATTCCTGAAAAGCCCATCCACTCGCTCCAGGTTAAGACACATCTTTGTATGTCTTGAGTATAAATTGGGGTCAAGACCTAGAAAAGGAAGGTATCAGAAAGGAGTAGAGCCAGTGTGGGTCACAGAGCTGATCTGAGCATCATTAACTGAAAGCTACTCAGAAACTGGGAGTTGTTTTATATGATATTTTAGTGATTTTCATTCTAGTATGATTGGGATCTAAGTGTATATGAGAAAGAAAAAGGATAGTTGTTTAAAGACACCTATATTTTTGAATGCCCAATAGTTGTATTTTTTTCACAATGATTCTATGATATGATTATTTGTATCCCCTGTTTGCAATGAGGAACTATAGGCTCAGAGAGGTTAAATTACTAACCCAAGATCCCCCAGCTAATGACAGAGGTACTGATCTTGACCTCAGGTGGGTTCTCACCCTGTGGGCTATGCTGTTACCTGGACCACCTGCTGAGTGGTGCTGCACAGTATCACAGGGCTGGACAGGAGGGCAGCCACTTGGAGTCCTCACTGACCCTCACATTAACCAACCCCATGTTCCCTCGTATAAATGAAGGAAGAGCTGCATAGAGAAACCAGTGGAATTCCTCAGTGGCCATCAGGCAGCGCTGGAGCCCAGGTCAGCACGCGCCCCACCCCCCTATATGCATGTTTCAATTTTGCCTCATCCGACCCCCACCTCAACACCCACTGCCGCCTCCAATCCTGCCTGCCCTGCTGCTGAGCAGCATCTTCAGCAGAACAAGTCAGCCCTCTGCACAGACCCGGCTGCTCCTGCCCCTGCGTCTCCTTGGACCAGCCTCTCCGAGATCGCCCTGATTTCAGGTCATGTCCAAGGAGGTGACTCTCTCCTCACCATTTATCACACAACAAAAAACTCTTGAGGAAAAATAAATTAAGTCTGGGCCAAAAAAAAAAGCAATCCTTTCCTCCAAGTTAATTAATTTGAGCACTATTTTCAGGAAAAGCGTTTCTTAAATCCCTATCGCTGAAGGCAATTTTCTTGCCACAATCACTCAGTGTTCCTGACAGAAGGTGACTGGCAGAAGGAAGGCTAAGGGGAAGGCAGATTTCTGTAGCCTTGAAGGACTGCTCCCCGACCCCAGGGAGGATCCAGTGCCTGATAAACGTGGGTCTCTCTGAAGGAAATAGTGACCACATGGTGTGGGGCGGCGTGCACACATGACTATGTATGTGTGTGATGTGTGCATATGTATGTGCACATGTATGTATGTATGTGTGGTGGATGAAAGAAGTATTAATAGCAGGATTTTTGTTTCTACAGGGACCCCGGGCATAGTGCCCCTGACTTCCGGTGTGCCCAGCTCCGGTTTCTGGGGCTGCTCTCCAGAAACCCGAGGGGTCACTCGTTTCAGATTGTTTCCTACTTCTGTATCTCAGCATCCTTTCAAGCCCAGGTCCAGCAGGGTTGCCTTCAGGGCGTGGAGTTGACCATTACTGATGGGAAACTATGGTAGAGCTTTCTCTGTGCTTGGAAATGGGGGTAAAATATAAGGTCCTGGTCCTGGTTCCCTTAGCCAGGAAGGGTAGTGACAGCTTTCATTCATCAAGCAGCCAGGTGCTGGGCTGAGTGCTTTCTGCACTGGTAGGCATTTCTTCTTCGAATCCCTCCTACACTTCTGACAAGTTGCTGTTTGCATCACTGGTTTACAGGGGAGGAAACTGAGACTCAGAGGCCACAGGACTCCTGGGTTCACACAACACAGTAAGCTTGGAGCCCCGGTGGCTTTGACTGTCAGGGCCCAGTGCCAAACTGCTGCCCTGCCCTGTCCTTCAGCCCGCTTCTGGGCCCTGGGTTCCTCTCTGGCTGGGCCTCCTGCCACAGAAACAATGGTATGAGGACAACCTCAACTGGGAAGAATGTTAGAACCAGGGCTTCTTCCCCACTCTAAGTCCTTCCAGGGACTTGCCCAGCTGGAGGAAAGGCCCCACACCCGTTCTGAGGGGTGAGGGTGATGCTGAGGAGAAGTCCTGAGTGAGGCAGAGGGTTGGCCTGGGCTCCTTGTACACACAGGGCTTGGGCAGAGTGGTGGCCTCAGGGTCCGCTTGTCCCCCAACGCTTTTGCTCCTCATGGCTTGCTGACATTCTCCTGGAGCCTGTAATCATGCAGGAGTAGCTTGAAGATGAGATATTTGTCTCTCAGGGCTTTGTGAGCATTAAATAAGAAACTATATTTAAATGACTTAACTCAATGCCGGGCTTAGAGAACTGTTCAGGAAACAGTAACGATTATTATTAATGATTTCCTCCTCCAAGTGGCAGGTGGCTAACCTGCCTTTCTTGCTGCAGGACAGTACTGTGAGCATCAGGGTGTTACGGATGTGGCTGGGTCCCACCTGTGTCTGATGCTGCCATTCCTGTGACAGCTACGTGGCTTCCTGGGACTCCTGTTCCTCACTTGCAAAACGAGCAAGTTCCTAGTACCTGTCTCATAAGGTAGCAGGAAAGAGTCGAAGGTAGGAGAGGATCTGCCTAGGGCACTCTCTCTGGTCCTGGCACAGAGGAGGGCCTTGGCTAGTGGTAAGATGGAGATGCTGATCGCACCATCGTCATCAGCATCACCACCATCACCATTATCACCAACACCATCATCACCATCACAATTACCATCATCACTGTCATCATCAACATCACCGCCATTGTCACCATCAAGACGATTATCATCATCATCACCATCACCATCACCACCACCACCACCAAAATCACTGTAATCATGATTATGTTGGTAACTCATTAAATTCTGTAGGAACTCTCCTGAGCTCCTGTGGAAACTCAGGCTACTGTGCATTTTCCTCACCTGGAAATGAGTGTATCCATGCAATTCAGAGTTCATTAGAGGAGGCTGTGTCCTGCTAAATGACGCCCCTGGGAGTTGAGGACATTTCTAAAAAGCATTTTAAGTAAATCGGTAGATCTAAAGCAAGGACGGCGAATGTCTTTTTCCTGAGGCCTCCTTTGTGCTCACTTTGGACCAAGCATACGCTGCATCTGAGCTGACAGCTCTTTCTTCTTTCTAAGTCACGTGGACTGGAAGCACAGCTCTGGGGTAGTCATGTATCCCCTGAGAAGCATCCACTAAGAGGAAGAGAAGACGGGCTCACCTTGCTTGTGGCTTTGGGATTTTATCTCTGTCCCCCAGCCCTTGTTTGTCAGACCAGACCAGACTGAAGGGTTTTCGTGCTTTTGGTCTCTTTTCTCCTCTTGTGTTTATTTATTTATTTATTTATGTTTTAGGCCCCTCTCCAAGTCTGACAGATTTCCTTTCAGTCAATTCATCTACAAATGTTTGTCTAATCTGGTGGCCCTCAATCTGGTTAGAGGTTAGAATCATTTGGGGGAACTTTTCAAAAACACTGATATATTGATATATACGCTACCGTGTGTAAGGCAGACAGCTCGTGAGAAACTGCTGGACTGCACAGAGAGCTCAGCACAGTGCTCTGTGTTGAACTAAAGGAGTGGGATGGGGTGGGAGGGAGGCTCAAGAAGAAGCGGGTGTGTTTATACATAGAGCTGGTTCACTGTGCTCTACGGCAGAAACTGGCTCAACGCTGTAAAGCAATTATACTCCAATAAACAGAAACAACAGCAACTAAACAAGACAAGCACTGGTACCTAGAAGCTAGGGTGGAGGGGGGCGGGAAGGGGTGCTATTAGTCAAGGAACAGACTTTCATGGGAGCTGCAGTTAGACGAAGGTGTTGTTTACCTGGGATTTGCTACAAGAGTAAAGAATACATCTCGAGGTCTCTTATTGCACATGCTTGCACGCCAAGTCGCTTCAGTCATGTCCGACCTGAGACTCTATGGACAGTAGCCTGTCAGGTTCCTCTGTCCATGAGATTCTCTAGGCAAGAGTGCCAGAGTCAGTTGCCATCCCTCCTCCAGGGGATCTTCCCAACCCAGGGATCGAAGCCATGTCTCTTGCATTGCAGGCGGTTTCTTTACTGCTGAGCCACTGGGGAAGCCAGTCCTTATCACACACAAAACGGTAACTATGCAAGGTGAGGGATGTGTTAATTGATTTGATGGTGGGAATCATTTCACAGTGGATGATGTATCTTAACAAACGTTGTACACTTTAAAAAGATATACCATTTCTGTTCATCCAAGAAAAGGGAAAAGAGAAGAAGAAGCAGGGAAGTTCTGTGTAGGGAATGGAAAAGGAGGGAGTAAAGGTGGGCAGAGTGTGAGGTATGTGGGGCTGGGCAGTCCTGCAAGGGAGCCTGTAAGGAGGATTTAGAACCAATACGGAAGTGGGATGGGGGAAGGGAAGGGATTGTAGCAAGCTGAAGCGATACATGGTTTCTTTCCTTTTTAAAAAATTTTTCTTGGAGGATAGTTGCTTTATAGTATTGTGTCAGTTTCTACTGTACAGCAAAGTGAGTCAGCTGTGTGTATACATGTATCCCTTCTTTTTTGGATTTCCTTCCCATTTAGGTCACCACAGAGCACTGAGTAGGGTTCCCTAGGCTATATAGCAGGTTCTCATTAGTTATCTCTTTTATACATAGTGGTGTATCTATGGAATTGGAGATTCTTTAAAAAACTACAAACAGAACTATCAAATGACCCAGCAATTCCACTCCAGGGTATATACCTGGAGAAAACCATAATTCCAAAAGACACATGCTCCCCAATGTTCATTGCAACACTGTTTACAATAGCCAGGCCATGGAAGCAACCTAGATGTCCATTAACAGAGAAATAGATAAAGAAACCTGGTTTCTTTCAAAAGCAAGTTTAGCCAACTATGGCCCGTGAGTTGAATCTAGATTTTTGTCTGTTTTGTACAGCCCAGCTAAGAATGTTTCTTCATTTCTAAATGTCTGGAAAATAATCAAAAGAAATATCTGTGAAGCAAGAAAATGGTATAAAGTTCAAATTTCAGTATCCAGGGGCAAAGTTTTCTTGTAACACATGTAGAAAAAAATAAAAAGTTACTGATTCCCAAATGCCATCTCAGATCGACTGAAAAGTATTGAGCATGAGGAGGAGGGGTCTTCGGTTTTGTTCTTTCGAAGCTTCCAGGTGACTAGGTAACCCAAGCTGAGAATTAGTAATCCAGTTCTCACTCTATGCTGGTGAGAATCACCAGGCTTGTGAGGTGGATGAGAAAACTGGAAATACGCTGGGTCTGCAGTTCTTTGTAAACCAGACAGAAGCAAGCAGACAGATGCTTCCTGCTGCCCTGGGCTCTTAAACAGAAGTTCTCGTTTTACAATAGCCAGGCCATGGAAGCAACCTAGATGTCCATTAACAGAGAAATAGATAAAGAAACCTGGTTTCTTTCAAAAGCAAGTTTAGCCAACTATGGCCCGTGAGTTGAATCTAGATTTTTGTCTGTTTTGTACAGCCCAGCTAAGAATGTTTCTTCATTTCTAAATGTCTGGAAAATAATCAAAAGAAATATCTGTGAAGCAAGAAAATGGTATAAAGTTCAAATTTCAGTATCCAGGGGCAAAGTTTTCTTGTAACACATGTAGAAAAAAATAAAAAGTTACTGATTCCCAAATGCCATCTCAGATCGACTGAAAAGTATTGAGCATGAGGAGGAGGGGTCTTCGGTTTTGTTCTTTCGAAGCTTCCAGGTGACTAGGTAACCCAAGCTGAGAATTAGTAATCCAGTTCTCACTCTATGCTGGTGAGAATCACCAGGCTTGTGAGGTGGATGAGAAAACTGGAAATACGCTGGGTCTGCAGTTCTTTGTAAACCAGACAGAAGCAAGCAGACAGATGCTTCCTGCTGCCCTGGGCTCTTAAACAGAAGTTCTCGGGTTGGATCCCAGATGTGGGCGCTGTACGTGCTCCATGCAGTCCCAGCCCCCTCCCCCCGCCTGCTGTTTGCACCTTCCCTCTCCTCTCCAGCTGGCCCCAGATGTCCTGAGTTGGCCTGCACCTGCCTTGGGATGTCCCTGGATCTGGCCGATGTTGCAGATGCTTTAGCCTCAGATCCATCCCTGAGGCAGGACAGAGTCTTCAAGTTCAGTCACTTGTAAACTGGTCTGACTTACTGTCGGACAGGAGATGAAATGGTCCCTGACAAGCACTACTGTGATCCTCTGAGCTGCACCTTGTCCACCCAGGGCATCCCTTCCTAGAAGCAAGTCCCTTGGCCGAGCCCAGTGGGCAATTACCTATGGCTGCACAGAGATCTCGTTCCCTGCAGCTGTGTTCATCAAGTCAGACAGCGCCTGTGTCAAATCCATTGTCACACGGTGCAACTCCGTCCCTGACTCCATATGTGAAATCAGTTAGCACACATTAGGGCATGTTTCACACCATAATGGAGCATCTTTCTGTACCATTGTTTGCATAGAGAGAATAGGAAGAATCATTATCAAGTGATTGGAAATAGATTTTGTGTCTGCACCAAGGGAGGAGGACGTGGAGCAAAGGTAAGAGGACTCAGCGCCGTGAGGGGAAGCCCGTGGAGTCCTTGTGCCTGGCTCCCATGGATGTTCAGAGAGGATGCTAGGGGAGGCTCCTCCAGGCAAGGAAGAAAATATGTATTCAAACCTGGAGGGTAAGAATAGCTTCCTTTGTATCTTTTAGGTTCTTTGGGGTCCTCTGATGTCAGACAGCTGGCTCCTGACCATTGTAAGCCACACACAGCATATCCCTCCCCACAGGAGAGAGAGAATCAGCCTTGAAAGCTTAGGCTTGAAATCTGACCACCTTGATAGAAATCCCCATCTGGCCACTTCACCGCTGTGGAGCTCTGTCTGGACAAGGCACCCACCTCTAAACCTCAATTTCTTTATCTGTAAAATGGGGATAATAACAGCACCAGTCCAACAGGCTGTTTGGGGAATTAGAAGAGATGATGCACGTATAAAACCTGTAGTCCTGTACCCGGTACTATTTTATTTCATAAACCTTGGGCGGCTGAAACAAAATCCCACAGACGGAGTGGCTTATTAAGAGCAGCAATTATTTCTCCTGGTGTGGAGGCTGGGGAGGCCAAGAGCAAAGTTCCAGCAGGCTCCCCATCTGATTCAGAGACGCCATGTCCTCACGTGTGGAAGGGGCGAGGGAGGTTCCTGGGGTCTCTCTTACAAGGGCAGTGATCCCTCATTTTGCCCATGGGCCCTGTCTTCAAAGACCATCACATAGGGCAACCTGGACTGATTTCCTGGAAGGCAGTTTTTCCACAGATTGGGAAGGGGATGATTTCGGGATGGTTCAAGTGCATTACATTTATTGTGCGCTTTATTTCTATTGTTATTACATCAGCCCCAACTCAGATCATCAGACATCAGATTCTGGAGGTTGGGTCTCCTGACATAGGGGATTAAGTTTCAGCTTTTTAGGGTGATACATTTGGTCTTTAACCCTGAATTTGCTGTTTAGTTGCTCAGTTGTGTCTGACTTTTTCACAAACCCGTGGACTGTATCCCGCCAGGATCCTCTGTTCATGGGATTCTCCAGGCAAGAAAACTGGAGTGGGTTCCATTTCCTCCTCCAGGGGATCTTCCCACCCCAGGGATCGAACCTGGGTCTCCTGCATTGGCAGGTGGACTTTTTACTGCTGAGCCACCTGGGAATATTTTATAATAAAAGTTTTCTTCTTCTGCCTCCTCTAATCACAGAGCCCCTTGTCCTTCAATCATGCTAAACACCTTCTCAGAATACCATCTCCCGAAGTCTTTGCTTCTTTCTCTCCCTCCTGCACACCTGCCGGGAAAGGAGCTGGTCTCACTCACCTTTGAAACCCCGCCAGCTCCAAAGTCCTAAGTGTGGCTGGTGAATCCAAATAAACACATACACATACACACAGGCTGCCCTTGCAGGCACAAAGACAAAGAAAGCCGATGAAGGTTAATTTTTTTGGCCTCTTCTCATAATGACTCATCCATAACGATTTCTACGGGCTGTATTTTCTTCTGTGACAGAAACAATTTACTGCATTCCTGCAAAGCCCATTTTCTCAGCGTGATCTAGTTGTGCGGTGGTTTGGGAAGTAATTTACCGATATTTTGCTTCAAAATAGCTTACAAAGACAAAGGGTTCTGTTGACACCGAGGTGCATTCCTTATGGGCTAGAAAGATAGGATAAAACAATTTTAAAAAGTAAAAACATGGTATTACAGTCACTTTGAACTTGGGCTGTAAATCACATGCCCCTGGTTGAGACGGCCCTCTCCTCCCCATCATTTCCGAGTCTTGCTCTGAGCGCTAGGATGCTCTGGATGTTTGCATGGGCAGATTCACTTCCTGCTTTGTTGGAAGCATGTTTTCCTGTTGGATCTTGAGCCTGGTCCTCAGGATGCCAGTGCACCCTTTTCTTCTGTGTTCTTCCTGCCTGTCACACCTGTGGAGGCAGGTAACCCTCTCCAGATCCGTTAATTCAGGAGTCCCAAAGACCCCTTCGTTCAAGCTGCAGACTAGAGAACTCTCAGGCTGACCCTGGCCAGCCCCTGGCTTTGGGCAGAAACTGTGAGGCTGTCCTCCTGGTCCAGCGCCCCTGCGAAGGAGGCTGCTCAGCTTCCCCGGATAATCCACTCCGAGCTGAGCTCCTTCTCCAAATTAGACAGGATTTAGGCTTCGTCTTGGTCTTAGTGCTGGCACACATTTGTTATTGGTTTTACCCAAGATTTTAGACTCCTTTTAAAATTAATAATGATTTTAGGATTTTATAATGGGCAAGGTTTATGATCGTCAGTCTAATCCTATAAGCCTAATCCTAAACCAACGTGAATTATGCTCAGGATGGCTTCAGCCAGATGCACAGATCTTTGATTTCCTGAGCAGTTGACATGAGGAGGGGAGAGAGAAGACAGCCACTGTTAGCTCCAAATCCCCAACTAAGGGGACTCTGTGGCAATTTACTTCTAAAGGAGAGGACTTCCTGGACCTTTATATTTGCTAAAAATGAATTTAAGTTACACTAAGGTGGCTCAGAAGGTAAAGAATCTGCTTGCAATGCAGGGTATGTGGGCTTGATCGCTGGGTCAGGAAGATCCCTTGGAGAAGGGAATGGCAACCCACTCTAGTATTCTTGCCTGGAGAATTCCATGGACAGAGCAGCCTGGTGGGTTCTAGTCCACGGTGTCACAAAGAGTTGGACATGACTGAATTTCTAACACTTTCACTTTTTCAATAAAACAAGGCCATGATCCTCTCCATAATTTTAAGCAAATGTTGGATTACTATACTACATTTCTGGGCATTTTAGAGTCCACTCTCCAATCATTTGCTCACTGAAGACCGACTCTGTGCTAGCCATTGTGATAGAGATTCCAAAATATTTTAAAATCATCCTTCCGGTTTAGTGGAGGATTCCACATTCTCAAAAATACCTTTTCCTTTCTATGGTTGTAATTTTCTGCTCCTTTAGCTGGCTGACTAGAGCTCAGAAGTAATGGGGATTCCCAAGAAATGCTGCTGTCTTCATAAGAATAATGTTCCCATCCATTTCTGCCTCCTGACGCCTTGACTGTTCCTTTCTCTTTTCTGTTTCTGCCAGGAGAGGAAGATGTATGCTTCTTTTTAAACAAAAGTACCCGTGACCCATGAAACAATTCAAGAAAAGGTCAATTTTCAGAGAAGCCCAGGATTCAGCCGGTGTCATTTTTTCTGCTGAGTCCTGGGCATGTGCTAATTTGTAGTTCATTGTCATAGTGACGATTGAGGTCCCAAAACGGAAAGTTAATTCTCTCTTTCAGATGTCTCCAGAGCTGGACAATTGGATACAAAGTCCAGTGGGTCTTCAGAAGGGATATGTACGGCTTGAACTGTGCCATCTCTAGCACACCTTTATGGCTGGTAGCCATGCCCTGGAGAAACCTGGGCAACTGGGATCACTTGGATACCACTGGGCCTCTCCTGGGCCACCTGGTCACATTCAGGTGCTGAGCACAGCTAAGTGTCCCTGGGACACTGCGGAGGAGGCTGAGAATCCTCTTGATCTGCCAGGAAGCCCAGGAGAGACATGTGTCTGGTTAATAATAGAACCAACTACTTTTCAAGGCTCTTTTAATTTATTAGAAGGAGGCTTCAGATGGCAGGTGGTTGAAACTGGGAAGGAAAAAAGGGGGCAAATGTTACTTCTTTTTGCTCATGGCATCACCTTTGGAAACAACTTCCACCCCCATCTCTTTGGTCCCTTGGGGGCTGGGCTGATAATCACCTATAGGAGAAGACTTAGGCATAATCCCCTCCTTCCTCTAACTGAGACCATGCATTTTATTTAATTGGCATCACCCCATGGCGCTACAACATCTAGAATCTGTCTCTGTGGCCTTTCTCATGCCCTAGGAAGGATTCTTGAGGCCAACCCAAAAGGGCAGCTCTGGCTGTTGAACAGGCAACTCCATTAATTTGGGATGAAGAGAGTGTCAGCAAATTGAGTTTCAAGGGCAACCCAGGAACCTGTCAATCTGAAGCAGTCTGCCATGTGTCCAGAGGATCCTAGGAGCTGGATTTTGGAGGCTTGTTTACGTTGGTATATGTAATAGCTACAATCCCCCAGGTAGATTAAGTAATTTCTTCATTTAGAACATCCAAACCTGGATGACATTTGAGAGATTTCCTCTGCCTTGTCAAGGGCAAACACTCACTTTATTGCTTCCCCTGATTCTTTACTTAAAGACAACAGACGGCTTTCTCCCTCGCGGCGACTACAGGAGCAGAGGTGAGTGAAAATTACCGCAGATGTTTTATGATGTTCAAGCTCTTGCAATCGCACTCCCCAAACAGGCTAATAGCTTCTCTCCCGTGTTTTCTCATTCTGTCTCCTGTAATTTGGCCTACATTTTCTTCCCAAGTCAAGATTTTTGCCCTTTGCATGAAGCTTAATAATACTTAGCATTTATGCAATGCTCTGCATTTTAAAGACCCTAAATGATCATTAATGAGCTAATCCACACAAGAGATGATGCTCGTGCAGCAGGCCAGCTGCTACCCCATTGCATGGATGGGAAAACTGAGGTCCCTGTGGACCAGCTCAAAACCCAAAATCCTTCTTGTACATTAGAGCCTCTAGCTTCAAGTGAAGGTTCCCTGCACATTTGGACTCCAGAAATAAAGCCAACAGACAAAGAGAGAAAGGCCAGAAATTACCTTCTCTATTAAGCAACCCATTTCCATTTTCAATGATTTTTTTTTTTTTTTGTAATCTGAGCTGTGGAAGATTCCAGATCTGTTGAATAGACAGTGCAGCCCACTCTGCACTTTGGGGTCTCCTCCTGGCTAATAAAAAGCATAGATATCACTTTGCCAACAGAGTTCTATGTAGTCAAAGCTACGATTTTTCCAGTAGTCATGTATGGATATGAGAGTTGGACCATAAACAAGGCTAAGTGCCAAGGAATTGATTCTTTCAAACTGTGGTGCCAGAGAAGACTCTCGAGAGTCCCTTGGACGATAAGGATCTCAAACCAGTCAATCCTGAGGAAATTAACCCTGAATATTCACTGGAAGGGCTGCTGCTGGAGCAGTAGCTCCAGTACTTTGGTCACCTGATGCAGAGAGCTGACTCTTCAGGAAAAAACCCTGATGCTGGGAAAGACTGAAAGCAGAAGGAGGAGGGGACAACAGAGGATGAGATGCATGGATGGCATCAGTGATTCAGTGGACATGAACTTGGGCAANCCTCCTGACGCCTTGACTGTTCCTTTCTCTTTTCTGTTTCTGCCAGGAGAGGAAGATGTATGCTTCTTTTTAAACAAAAGTACCCGTGACCCATGAAACAATTCAAGAAAAGGTCAATTTTCAGAGAAGCCCAGGATTCAGCCGGTGTCATTTTTTCTGCTGAGTCCTGGGCATGTGCTAATTTGTAGTTCATTGTCATAGTGACGATTGAGGTCCCAAAACGGAAAGTTAATTCTCTCTTTCAGATGTCTCCAGAGCTGGACAATTGGATACAAAGTCCAGTGGGTCTTCAGAAGGGATATGTACGGCTTGAACTGTGCCATCTCTAGCACACCTTTATGGCTGGTAGCCATGCCCTGGAGAAACCTGGGCAACTGGGATCACTTGGATACCACTGGGCCTCTCCTGGGCCACCTGGTCACATTCAGGTGCTGAGCACAGCTAAGTGTCCCTGGGACACTGCGGAGGAGGCTGAGAATCCTCTTGATCTGCCAGGAAGCCCAGGAGAGACATGTGTCTGGTTAATAATAGAACCAACTACTTTTCAAGGCTCTTTTAATTTATTAGAAGGAGGCTTCAGATGGCAGGTGGTTGAAACTGGGAAGGAAAAAAGGGGGCAAATGTTACTTCTTTTTGCTCATGGCATCACCTTTGGAAACAACTTCCACCCCCATCTCTTTGGTCCCTTGGGGGCTGGGCTGATAATCACCTATAGGAGAAGACTTAGGCATAATCCCCTCCTTCCTCTAACTGAGACCATGCATTTTATTTAATTGGCATCACCCCATGGCGCTACAACATCTAGAATCTGTCTCTGTGGCCTTTCTCATGCCCCAGGAAGGATTCTTGAGGCCAACCCAAAAGGGCAGCTCTGGCTGTTGAACAGGCAACTCCATTAATTTGGGATGAAGAGAGTGTCAGCAAATTGAGTTTCAAGGGCAACCCAGGAACCTGTCAATCTGAAGCAGTCTGCCATGTGTCCAGAGGATCCTAGGAGCTGGATTTTGGAGGCTTGTTTACGTTGGTATATGTAATAGCTACAATCCCCCAGGTAGATTAAGTAATTTCTTCATTTAGAACATCCAAACCTGGATGACATTTGAGAGATTTCCTCTGCCTTGTCAAGGGCAAACACTCACTTTATTGCTTCCCCTGATTCTTTACTTAAAGACAACAGACGGCTTTCTCCCTCGCGGCGACTACAGGAGCAGAGGTGAGTGAAAATTACCGCAGATGTTTTATGATGTTCAAGCTCTTGCAATCGCACTCCCCAAACAGGCTAATAGCTTCTCTCCCGTGTTTTCTCATTCTGTCTCCTGTAATTTGGCCTACATTTTCTTCCCAAGTCAAGATTTTTGCCCTTTGCATGAAGCTTAATAATACTTAGCATTTATGCAATGCTCTGCATTTTAAAGACCCTAAATGATCATTAATGAGCTAATCCACACAAGAGATGATGCTCGTGCAGCAGGCCAGCTGCTACCCCATTGCATGGATGGGAAAACTGAGGTCCCTGTGGACCAGCTCAAAACCCAAAATCCTTCTTGTACATTAGAGCCTCTAGCTTCAAGTGAAGGTTCCCTGCACACTTGGACTCCAGAAATAAAGCCAACAGACAAAGAGAGAAAGGCCAGAAATTACCTTCTCTATTAAGCAACCCATTTCCATTTTCAATGATTTTTTTTTTTTTTTGTAATCTGAGCTGTGGAAGATTCCAGATCTGTTGAATAGACAGTGCAGCCCACTCTGCACTTTGGGGTCTCCTCCTGGCTAATAAAAGGCATAGATATCACTTTGCCAACAGAGTTCTATGTAGTCAAAGCTACGATTTTTCCAGTAGTCATGTATGGATATGAGAGTTGGACCATAAACAAGGCTAAGTGCCAAGGAATTGATTCTTTCAAACTGTGGTGCCAGAGAAGACTCTCGAGAGTCCCTTGGACGATAAGGATCTCAAACCAGTCAATCCTGAGGAAATTAACCCTGAATATTCACTGGAAGGGCTGCTGCTGGAGCAGTAGCTCCAGTACTTTGGTCACCTGATGCAGAGAGCTGACTCTTCAGGAAAAAACCCTGATGCTGGGAAAGACTGAAAGCAGAAGGAGGAGGGGACAACAGAGGATGAGATGCATGGATGGCATCAGTGATTCAGTGGACATGAACTTGGGCAAACTCCAGGATACAGTGAAGGACAGGAGAACTTGGTATGCTGAAGTCCATGAAGTCGCGAAGGGTTGGACATGACTCAGTGACTGAACAACAACGACATGACTAATAAGCCCGCCCTAAAGCATCATGAAAGTAGAAGACGCTCACTCCTTGGGAGAAAAGCTATGACCAACCTAGACAGCATATTCAAAAGCAGAGACATTACTTTGCCGACTAAGGTCCGTCTAGTCAAGGCTATGGTTTTTCCTGTGGTCATGTGTGGATGTGAGAGTTGGACTGTGAAGAAGGCTGAGCGCCAAAGAATTGATGCTTTTGAACTGTGGTGTTGGAGAAGACTCTTGAGAGTCCCTTGGACTGTAAGGAGATCCAACCTGTCCATTCTGAAGGAGATCAGCCCTGGGATTTCTTTGGAAGGAATGATGCTAAAGCTGAAACTCCAGTCCTTTGGCCACCTCATGCGAAGAGTTGACTCATTGGAAAAGACTCTGATGCTGGGAGGGATTGGGGGCAGGAGGAGAAGGGGACGACCGAGGATGAGATGGCTGGATGGTATCACGGACTCAAAAGACATGAGTCTGAGTGAACTCTGGGAGATGGTGATGGACAGGGAGGCCTGGCGTGCTGTGATTCATGGGGTCGCAAAGAGTCGGACACGACTGAGCGACTGAACTGAACTGAAAGTATCACCCACACCATCAGTGGAAATCAGAAACAGGACTCTAGACTGATTCCTCGCCAACGCTTTTACTGTGACGTCTTCTCAGTGTTCCACCTTCCCATGTGGTCGCCTAGGCTTTATTGTATGAGCTTATTCATGAGCGTGTCATATGGGGCAGAATCACAAGTTTCTCTGAAGACAAGCTGCAATATGCTTACTGCTTCACCATTTCTACAAGGCTCATCTTTCTTTCGGGGATTGAATTGGTCACGCAAGATGGATTCCTTCTAAAGCCACATTGGTAATTACTTAATACCTAGTCATTTTTTCTCCCCATTTATTCTTTCTTCATTTGTCGTGAGAGTCTTTTTCAGGGACAAGTTAGGTGTTATTCCAAATCTCTTGCTTCTGAGTCCTTTGTCTCCCTGTCTTTCTAAAAACATATGTTGTGTTGGTCTTTTCCTCATCTTTGGAAATCTTACACGTCTTTCATGAATTCTCAAAAGTGGGATTTGCCGAAACTAAAATTCCACCCATCAATTATTAACGGCAGTATCCACTAAGTTATAAGATTTTGAATGACAGGGACAATAATTTATTCAATTAAAAAAAATTCCCGATGGTGCCCTGGCAGATTAACAGGTGCTTAAAACTGGTGTGAACTATTCCCAGCCCTCTGGGAAATGCTGCAGAATATATTGATATTATCTGGCCCAACCGTCTAGCATTTTCAATTTAATTGGGCAAGCAGGTCTTACATCCATGAACGTTTTAGAAAATAGTGAACGACAGTATGATCAAGGGGTGGCACCACCATAAAGGCCATGTATATGATGTTACAGCAAATAGGGTAATTAAGGGTGGGATGTTATAGCCCCCTTGCCCACTAGTGGGCTATGAGTAGAATTGGAGGCAGTGGGGGCTTCCTTGAGAGCTTTGGAGTCAGACAGATGTCGATCCCAGCTCAAGCCATCTGCCACTGTATAGCCATGTGAGATGGATGGGTTACTTGACTTTTGCAAGCCTCAGTTTACTCATCTCTAGTACAGGAATAATAATATTTCCAAAAATGCAGAGAAAAGAGTTCTGTTCCTTTGGTTTGCTACTGTGCCCTCGTTAGCTAGAAAAGTATCAAGCACAAAGTAAAATATCAAAAAATGTTTGTCAAAACAATGGGCCTCACCAAGTTTTAGGTGACACATGTATACTAAATTTTAGTTAGGTAACATATGTATTGGGGGCAGGAGGAGAAGGGGACGACTGAGGATGACATGGCTGGATGGCATCACTGACTCGATGGACGCGAGTCTGAGTGAATTTGGGAGTTGGTGACAGACAGAGAGGCCTGGCGTGCTGCGATTCATGGGGTCACAGAGTCAGACACGACTGAGCGACTGAACTGAACTGAACTGAACACATGTATACTAAATTTTAATACAGTATTTGGCACAGTTAGTGTTCTGTAAAATCTTTTATCTTTGTTATTATCATTTCACCTGGGCTTTATATGCACACATGCTTAGTAATTTCAAGCAAGGAAATCCCAACACCATTTTGTATAACTGGGATAACACAGATGTCCTGACTGACCTATTGCAGAAGAATATTACATACTATCAGTCAGTCAGATGTGAATGAACATGCTTGGGAAATTAAAGGTTAGAAAAATATTTGTACTATATTGTACATATGCAAATAATTTTATTGCTGAAAATTCTGATCGCAGATGTGGTCACCTTATTGGTGAGACTGCTAATATGTGACCTAACAGTCTCCCACAATACCTAACTGAGTAGAAAGCTGGCTTTTCTGTGACAGCTTCACTTTTATTTTTGTCTTGTTCCTTCCGCCTGCCAATGCTGAGCATGAGCTCTGCTTTCTAATGCTGTTTCTGATTGTCCCTGTCACATTTCAGGGACCTGAAATATACCTTTGTTCTCCTCTAGTCTGCATTACTGTACTTGTTCAGTTCATTCATTGGAGAAGGAAACGGCAATCCACTTCAGTACTATTGCCTGGAAAATCCCATGGACAGAGGAGCCTGGTAGGCTACAGCCCATGGGGTCGCAAAGAGTCGGACACGACTGAGCGACTTCACTCACTCACTAGGGCTCCTGACTTCTGGACGTAGAGGATTTGAGTTCTATTTTTCCTGTAGCAATGATGTAGCAGCCTTTTTAAAAGAACCTAGAATCTGTAGAAAGTTTTATACACATTTAACCTGTTCTATGTTAAGTTGCTCTTATTTTTCTGTTTCTTGTCCCCAGAAACCAAGTCCAGCTATTCACAACTTCTCCCAAAGGGGATCCACTGGTCCAGAAGTCACTTTTCACGCATAGAGCGATACTCAAAAAACCAACTACTTGCAACTAAGTCTGGGTGTGGCCTGTACTTTCAGGCATTTGGGGTGCTGGGATCTGCAGAGGGTTCTGAGTAGAATCGTGACCTACTCTGACAGCCGAGACCACAGCAAGCAGCACGGGTTAGTGTGTCCTAAGGGGCAGGCGTGAGGAGAACAGAATCTCAGGGTAGTGATTCAGAGGTGAGGAAAGCTGATCAGAGCTAAGGAGTTGCCTGAAGTTGCCCTGGAATGCTGCCTGGACGTTGAAGAGTGAAGCTGGGGCTTGGGGGAGACAGAGTGAGGATTTTGCTATCACAATATTGTTAAAAAGGGGGTTTTCCTGAACTAGACCTACCAGATGTTTTAGGGGTGGTATATATATAAAGACACATGTGCTACCTGGCGGTCAGGAGATCCCACTAGCCCAGCAGAAGGCCATGGTAAGAGTGTACATCTCCAGGGAGATGGAGGCCTCTGTTCCCATACTTCCAGGACAGAGGAGGCAGGGCTGTTGACAGCTCTGCAGGTGGCATCTGGCAGCAGCGGCACTGCGACAGGTGTGCAGGCAGCTGGGGACACAAGTGCACAGTTGGGGCTGCTGCCTTTCACAAACGTGGGCACCATCCATGGAAAACTTAATGGGAAAGGTCCCACCTACAGTCCACACAAGGCGGGGCTTCCCTGGTGGTCCATTGGTTAGGACTCTGCCTTGCAATGCAGGAGACACCTGTTTGATCCTGGTCAGGGAGGATCCCACATGCCCTGGATCAGCTGAGCTCACGCACCGCAACTACCAAGCCTGTGCTCTAGAGCCCAGGAGCTGCAACTACCAGCCCACCTGCTTGGAGCCCATGCCCCACAAGAGAAGCCACTGCAACGGGAGGCTTGTGCACCAGTAGTCGCTGCTCGCTGCAGCTAAAGGAAACGCCCACACAGAACAGGGGAGACCCAGTGCAGCCAAAAAATAAAATGAATAAAGAGGTAAATGAACAAAGCTTTTTTAAAAGGTTAAAAAAAGAAAAAGTCCACACAAGGGGGCATCCCTAAGTGTGGTCCCTCCTGTATGGTGGTTCTTGTCCAGTCCATGTATGCCCTGGGAAGATGCTATCTGTATAAAACAGGCCCACAAACTCCACTCCATCAAATGAGATGGGTGTTCAGATAGTGCTTGCGAGGTGAAGGACTCAGGTATTATACCTAGGACTGTGACTTTATCACTACTACTACCACTGCAAAGTGCATCATGCATTGATCATTGCTTGGAACCCCTTCCATTCAAAGTGGCGCTAGGCACATAGCTCTTGAGCATGGGGTGAGACTGTGTTAAAAGGGGGTAAAAGTTCCCCAAGTTGGCTTCACTAAATTGCCCATTAAAAAACCCATTCCCTCTCTTTCTTTCTTACCTTCCTTCTGCTTCTTCTTTTCCCTTCCCCTTCCCTGATTTTCTTTCCTCCTTCTTCCTTCTGTTGGAAATGTACATGCTAAGTTACTTAAGTTGTGTCCAACTCTTTGTGAACTCATAGACTGTAGCCTGACAGGTTTCTCTGTCAATGGGATGTTCCAGGCAAGAATACTGGAGTGGGTTGCCATTTCCCCCTCCAGGGGATCTTCCCAACCCAGGAGTTGAACCTGCATCTCTTACATCTTCTGCATTGATGGATGGGTTCTTTATCACTGAGCCACCTGGGAAGCAAAAGGTATGAAATGCCTTCAAGGAGCTCTGGCCATGAGTACTTCCATCAGGCTGACGTCGTGTTTGGATTCTGATCTCTTCCCCCTCTTTCTTCCTGTATTTTATTGCTGATGCTACTTTTGAATCTTGACTTGGTTTATCTCCATGGATCTTGTATGTTTCCTTTTTTGGAGTCTTTCAAATTTTTTTGACTATAAGATTCTATATGAAATATCTTTTACATGCTTAATCTAGCACACATGGACAAATACACACACATGGACAAATATACATACATGTACACGTAAAAGCAACCCAACCAGTGCTAAGCAATATTTAACCGTATATGGTTAATGCACTCTAACATTCTACTCTCCTCTATTTCATCCCATCTAATTTCACTTAAAAAGAATTCATTAGATTCATTTCATAAGTAATTAACAGATCATAATTGGTAGTTGGAAAAGCTCTTTTCAAAATGATCATGGACTTCTGAATTAGTTCCATTTCCAAGTGGTCTTTGATTTCTACCTGATTCCTGAATATTCTTGAGTATATTGTCTTCTTGAAGTCCCAGCCAAAAGTGATGAGAATGATAATATGTATTAAAGAGCAAGTAAACAAGTTTGAAATGATTTTGTGGACACAGCCACATGAAATTAGTTTACAACTATAGATCTCATATTTTATTCAACTTATTTTACCTTTTTTGAGTCTAGTGTAATCTCTGTGGATGAGAACTTGGACAACCTGTACCTTTTTGCTTCCTATTACAGAGGTGTGCACGCTGGCCAGTCGGTGTGGATGCTGGCAGTGAGCTATCCCCGTGAGTGTACCGAGGACCCTGCTCAGGGTCAGATTGCTTCTTAAGTAACAGACCTTCTATTTAAGTCACAAATGCAATCTGATTTAGGAAATTAGAATATGCCATCTAGCAGAGAAAGACAAATATCATATGACAGGCTTATAAGTGCAATCTTAAAAAATGATGGAAATGAACCTGTATACACAGAGCAGAAACAGACCCACAGATATAGAAAACAAACTTTTGGTTCTCAAAGGGGAAGGGGGAATAAATTAGGAGTTTTGGATTAATAGATATACACTGCTGCTGCTGCTGCTGCTGCTGCTGCTGCTGTTAAGTTGCTTCAGTCGTGTCCGACTCTGTGCGACCCCAGAGACAGCAGCCCACCAGGCTCCCCGGTCCCTGGGATTCTCCAGGTGAGAACACTGGAGTGGGTTGCCATTTCCTTCTTCAGTGCATATATATAAAATAGATAACCCAACAGGGACCTGCTGTATAGCACAGTGAAATATACTCAGTATTCTGTAACAACCTGTAAGGGAAAATAATATGAAATGTACATATATGTATGTATGTATATACATATGTCTGTGTGTGTGTGGGTGGGTGTGAGACTGACTCACTTTGATGTATACCTGAAACTAACACAACACTGTAAATCAATGATACTTCAATTAAAAAAAAATTAGCCTTGAGAAATAAAGAATGCCCATACCAGAGCATTCTAGTCCATTAAAAAAAAGTGCCATCTAGGATTTTCTTCACAATTATGAACTTGATTTAACATCACATCACCCCTTGTTCAGCACGACAGTTGCCTGGTTCCTATCACATCTCTGCATCTTGCCTTGCAGAAACCTCTGATGGGGGTGGGCAGGGGACTGGAGAGGGAGGCATGGTCCTGGGAATGGGCCCCGCTTTCCACTGGAGGATTGCCAGCTGAACAAAAAGGAACAGCTACCTGCTCCAGTATCTTGCCTGAAGAATTCCATGGACTGAGGAACCTGGAGGGCTACAGTCCATGGGGTTGCAAAGAGTCCTACACTGTAACACTATATTTTACTAGCTGAATAAAAAAGTATAGGCTTTCACAGGGAGAAAGATGTGAGAGGTCCCAAGAGGTGGGAATGGACACAGACCCAAGCTGACCTATTCTCGGGCAGGACGCTGATTCCCTGGCCTGGCCCTTGTCTGGCTATATGACGCTGAGAGTGCAGGCATTTCTGAGGGACCACCATCTGATTTACCCTTTTCCTGTGATTCCGTCAGAGCCCTGCTGTCTCTCACACTGACTTCCACAGTCCTATTCACCTCTCTGGGAAAAGACGTAGGGATATTCCTATCCTCCAGGGTTGTGTCTGGAAGCATGATGATAGCCCTTTCTTGAAAACCAAACAGCAACAACAAAACCCATCTAATCTTCCCTTGACCCTCTTATGTCTTAAAAGCAAGTGAAATGCTCAGAGCTGTCCGGTGAGCTTTCATTCATTTCCTTTGGTAAAATTCATTCCTCTGACCACTTATTTTGAAATTTCCTACCTACAGTATCTTGACACCTCTACTAAAACTTAATTTTTCTTCCTGTTACTTCATGAAAAGTGCTTAGAGTGACAGGAGATTATAACACAAAGGTAGGCTTTCTTGCATCATAATCTTTTGTGTTATTGTAAATCAGGTCAAATCAGTCAACCTCAAATAAAATAGTCTTTTGTATTACTTAATTACACCTTGCTTTACTGTAGATTTTTTTTTTCAAAATCCATGTAAACTTGCTCTCTGAATAACCTTTTTATATTTAAGATTTCCTACTAAAATTATAGAAAAACAAAAACCTGTAATCCAATCTTTTCTGTGTTCACAAATGGAATCTTAAGGCAGGTATTCCAAGAAAAGAAGACATGATATCCTTTTTCTCAGTGACCACAATAGTATTTGGAAGGTTAAGGAAGTTCCCCACCCGTACATCATCCCCCCTACTCCACCCCACTCCCCCAAACTATGAAGTAAGGGCAGGGAAGAGGAAAGTCAGCCCAGTTAAGCCATGGATGCAGGGAACTGAGTCAGGCATAGAAGTTATCACTGTATTGCTGGGGCTTGAACTGGAGAGAATGGGGCTAAGGTTGGGGAGTCCATAAGGATGCAAAGAGAACCTAAGACCTTCTGTGTTCCAAGCTCCTTCTTTACTTTTTCACTGTAGCCTGGCCTTCAGGTTACTCTGTGTGTCCTGGTCTCTCTGCAGCCAGCTCACTCCTCTTCTCTCCTGGGTCTTACAGCCACTGATGGAAAGACAATTGTCATTTTTTCAGCTTTTAATTTTGTATTGGAGTATAGCCAGCTAACAACGCTGTGATAGTTTCAGGTGCACAGCAAAGGCACTTGGCCATACATACACATGTATCCATTCTCCCCCCAACCCCCCTCCCATCCAAGCTGCCACATAACATTGAGCAGAGTTCCTTGTGCTATACCATAGGTCCTTGTCGGTTATCCATTTTAAATATAGCAATGTGTACATGTCCATCCCAAACTCCCTAACTGTCCCTTTGTCCCATTTTTCCTCCGTGGCAACCATAAGTTCATTCTCTAAGTTTGTGAGTCTGTTTTGTCAATAAGTTCATTTGTATCGTTTCTTTTCAGATTCTGCATATAAGGGATGTCATTGATATTTCTTCTTCTCTGTCTAAACTGTCATTTGGTTTTGAGCCAACCTTCCAGGTGGCAATATTACCCTATTTTTATTTTGTTTGATGGTGATTGAAGTATTTTTACTGTTCAGCAGCTACTACTTGAATAATGAACCTTTGGTTTGGGGGATGGGGTCTCCCAGGCAGAGATGATATGGAAACTCTTGATGGATTGTAAAGGAACTAGTATAATAAGTATAACCTGAAGGGAAAAGATAGCTATTTTAAAAAATAAATGACTTCATCCACTTGTGCATTATAAGGGACTGCAGGTTTTATCTCAGGGAAGATGGCTCTTTCATTTAAGAAAGCCAATTAATAGGCCTTTGGGTTAGGCGCCAAAGCCTAGATTGCAGTGGCAGCTTGAGACAAAGGAGACTTAAATCTCTCTGCATAACAGAGCAGAAGGCTTGACCCACGTGGTGTGGCCAGAGCTGGGCCGCGTTAATGCCGCACAGCTGGAGCTGGAGTCCCCGGTACGCGTCTCTGGGGCCCGCCTCTGTCCGGGTCTAAGAACAGGGCCTGTGGTTCTGGAGCATTGGTGCCCTTCTTTCCCAGACGATTCTAGGTCCCCCATCAGGGGACCCTCTTCACTGCTTTCCCTCTGCCTTTCCTCCTGCGGGACCTCCTGCACTGGTGGGTCCAGCCCATAGAGCAGCAGCCCCGGAGGGTCCAGTCTGTTCTCAGCAGGACTGTGATTCTGAGAACCATCTCCTAGGCTATGGGTCATCCACAAAAGTAGATAATTCACCTCCAGGGATGAAGAGTTGTCTCAGCTCCTGAAGTCAGCCCTGGGTGCATCCCGCCCGTATGTGAGAGGAAGGGGGACCTCTTCCAGGGCCCAAAGCTGGCCTCTTGTCTAACACTTGGAAATGAATTGTCTGAGGAGACACATGTGCTGACAAAGCAAGAGATTTTGTCAGGAAAGAGCACCTGGGCAGAGAGCAGTAGGGTAAGAGGACCCAGGAGAACGGCTTTGCCACGTGGCTTGCAGTCTCGGGTTTTTTGGTGACGGCATTAGGTTCTGGGTTGTCTTTAGCCAGTCATTCTGACTCAGAGTCCTTCCTGGTGGTGCATGCCTCGTTCAGCCAAGACAGATGCCAGCGAGAAGGATTCTGGGAGGTGGTTGGACATGTGGTGTCTCCTTTTCACCTTTCCCAACTCTTCCAGTTGGTGGTGGCTTATTAATTCCGTGTTCCTTACCAGGACCTCCTGTCGTGAACCAACTCATGCACTCAATGCATGGTGCCTGGCCAGGGTGGGTGGTAACAGTCAGCGTGCTTCCCCTAACATCCTCACCCCAGCCTTTTCCCCCAGAGGCTGTCCACATCACATTATCACAGTCAGCTGCACAGATAGCATCCTCTAATGACCTGCAGAGAGCTGCTTAAGACAGCGTTTCTTCTCCCTAGGAGTAGATATGTGTCCCCCCTCCTCTCTCTCTCTCTCCCCCCTTTCTCCTCTTCTTTTGACTGATTCATTTGACACCCCAAGGCAATCTTTCACTCCCAGGTTTTCTTTAAACCTTTGATTTATTCTCTTCACTTTTAACTTTTGTGTAGTCTCTCCCAGAAAATTACTTCTTTCTCTCCCTCCAGTCTCCCTCCTTGTTTTTCATCCCCGCCCCTCCCTGCCTCTCTTGCTCTTTGTTTCAAAGGGTGAAGGAAAAATAAAACTGACTCCAATTATGGAGGATGAGCATAAGTAGTGTTAGGGATACACCTGTAGCAAGAGGAGGCAGTCCGTGAGTTTCTGAGCGAAATGACACCTCTTGAAGAGCCATGTCATCAGCCTCAACAGCCCTTGAGGTAACCCCAAAGCCTCCTTCAAGAGCACCACACGGGCTCCATCGACTTTCTTCTCTTTCTCCAATTAATCTTACTTCCCTCAAGAACGAACGATCACGTCAAAAAAAGAGACACCTTTCATCGTATTGTTCTACTGTTTGGTTTAATTACTGGTATTGCACCGTGATTGCTTTCTGCAAAGTTTTGTTGCAACTGTGGAATACTGAAAGTGCAACCCCGGTTGGAGAGGCATTTGTGGTCTAGGCCAGAGCACTATTTATAACATCCTCTCTGCAGCCAAGTTTATTCCAGGTCCCAAGCAACTCACTTGAAATGAACTTTCTGATCATGACCTGGAACAAAGCTTACGCCTGGGGAAGTGCTTGGTCATGCATACGTGGGCTAAGCTTGCTGGCTGTATCCAGGCATGTTTCCCTCAGCACAGCTCTTCTACAGCAACACAGGGCTACTCACCATGCTCTGGGCTACTTACGGGCTAAGATGCAGAATCATTTGCAAAAAGGCAGGGGGATCCCTGCTTTACCTAAGGGGCTCCCATTCAGCTCATGCGCATAGTCCCTGTGGCTCTGCTTCTGGACATGAGAGGTGAGTTAAAGGGGAAACATGGTTGATTCACAGGGAATAACCTCCTGAGGACTCAGAAGTTAACTTGTTTTCTGGAGGACCCTGGGTCCAGGATTTTATTTTGAGACTCACACAAGTGCTCTTTCCATGGCCTCTGTGGGTCATCTTGAGTGAGTCTCCTTAGCTTTTCAACCCCCTTCATAGCGGTTATTTGGAGAAAATGTGTAATGAGCATCATACAGATACACACACACACACACACACACACACACNAAGACAGCGTTTCTTCTCCCTAGGAGTAGATATGTGTCCCCCCTCCTCTCTCTCTCTCTCCCCCCTTTCTCCTCTTCTTTTGACTGATTCATTTGACACCCCAAGGCAATCTTTCACTCCCAGGTTTTCTTTAAACCTTTGATTTATTCTCTTCACTTTTAACTTTTGTGTAGTCTCTCCCAGAAAATTACTTCTTTCTCTCCCTCCAGTCTCCCTCCTTGTTTTTCATCCCCGCCCCTCCCTGCCTCTCTTGCTCTTTGTTTCAAAGGGTGAAGGAAAAATAAAACTGACTCCAATTATGGAGGATGAGCATAAGTAGTGTTAGGGATACACCTGTAGCAAGAGGAGGCAGTCCGTGAGTTTCTGAGCGAAATGACACCTCTTGAAGAGCCATGTCATCAGCCTCAACAGCCCTTGAGGTAACCCCAAAGCCTCCTTCAAGAGCACCACACGGGCTCCATCGACTTTCTTCTCTTTCTCCAATTAATCTTACTTCCCTCAAGAACGAACGATCACGTCAAAAAAAGAGACACCTTTCATCGTATTGTTCTACTGTTTGGTTTAATTACTGGTATTGCACCGTGATTGCTTTCTGCAAAGTTTTGTTGCAACTGTGGAATACTGAAAGTGCAACCCCGGTTGGAGAGGCATTTGTGGTCTAGGCCAGAGCACTATTTATAACATCCTCTCTGCAGCCAAGTTTATTCCAGGTCCCAAGCAACTCACTTGAAATGAACTTTCTGATCATGACCTGGAACAAAGCTTACGCCTGGGGAAGTGCTTGGTCATGCATACGTGGGCTAAGCTTGCTGGCTGTATCCAGGCATGTTTCCCTCAGCACAGCTCTTCTACAGCAACACAGGGCTACTCACCATGCTCTGGGCTACTTACGGGCTAAGATGCAGAATCATTTGCAAAAAGGCAGGGGGATCCCTGCTTTACCTAAGGGGCTCCCATTCAGCTCATGCGCATAGTCCCTGTGGCTCTGCTTCTGGACATGAGAGGTGAGTTAAAGGGGAAACATGGTTGATTCACAGGGAATAACCTCCTGAGGACTCAGAAGTTAATTTGTTTTCTGGAGGACCCTGGGTCCAGGATTTTATTTTGAGACTCACACAAGTGCTCTTTCCATGGCCTCTGTGGGTCATCTTGAGTGAGTCTCCTTAGCTTTTCAACCCCCTTCATAGCGGTTATTTGGAGAAAATGTGTAATGAGCATCATACAGATACACACACACACACACACACACACACACCCCTCCCATTCCTTTTCCAGTCCCTTGTGATCCCGTGTCTGTACTAGGCCAGGCCAATGGAAGATATTTTCTGAATCTCCCAGGAGTTTGTTTTATGGATAAGGAACTTTTAATCTTCGGAGAGCATTTACCTCCAGTGATGGTCATCTGGGGAAACAGAAGCTGCCCAGGCAGCGCTGCCCCCAGCCCCACTCCCAGAATGAGTCCCCTGCAGAGGGCCATTTACACTTAGGAAGAAATGTGGTCATCTCATGCTTTCCGTGGTGTTTGGGCGATTTGAATTGTAATGCAGTGTATCCAATCCGCAGAGTAAAGGAAAAACTGAACCAGTATCACTTAAGCTCTGAGGGGTGAAATAAGTGGCATGGGTCTGGCTTTACGGGTCATAAAAAAATTTAGCGGGTGGTAGGGGAATGAAAGAAGCCCTACTAAAGGTCAGTTGGGCAGGCTTCTCTGTGGATGATCTAGGGTGAGTGTGTATGTGCTGTGTGTATGTGAGTCTATATGCACGTACACATATGTATTTTTTCCTCTGGTCATTGCATTTTTTTTTAAGACATATGATTTGTTGGAGGAATCAAATTGTTTCCTCTGAGAGGCAGGAATATTCACAAATTCCTCTAAATTCTTTTCCAACTCCCCTTGAAAGATAAGGAGGCAATGTGCCCGCCAGGGCTGTTGCAGGAGAATTGGGTCCACACAGCATTAACGCCACCCCCTCTTCCCCTGATCCACAGGCATCTCTGAAGCTGCTGGCAGGACCGCCCTTAATAACCTTCTTCTTTACTCCTCTTTACAAAGTGCTTGTGGTTAAATATTTATGAGGCCTTGCAAGATGGACCCCTATCACTGCCTGGGAATATATAAATGCCATGCTCACCAGCATCATATGGGGCTACTCTGCAGAATGGGGAGGGGCGAGTCTTTCCACTCCCTTCTGTGTGGCCCTGCAATGCTCTGGGCTGATGACATCACCACGTCAGTGGAGGGATGTTGCCAGGTGCCAGCTGCAGAGCCAGAGTGGGACGGGGTTGGGTGGCAGGGGGAGGGGAGGACTCTTCCCAGCTCAGCGGGCCTTGCTCCTACCATCTAAACCTTATAAATATTAATAGGAGCCAAAAATATGTTCATAAAAAATGAACAAAACTAAAATAAAAGGAAAAGCAAGAGACGAGGGGACATTTGCAGTAAAGATGACAAATGAAAGGCTAGTATCTCTTTCACCAGCCCCACCTGGCGCAGGCAGACAGGTTTTCAGCAGGAGAGCACAGCCACTTTCCTGAGCTGGACTTTGTCTACGCAGCCCCTGCGGATCCTGCCACCTGAAGCTTCGGGTGCACAAGGGCTGGAGACAGCCTCAGTTTGGTTCGGTTCGGTTCAGTCGCTCAGTCATGTCCGACTCTTTGTGAACCCACGGATTGCAGCACACCAGGCCTCCCTGTGCATCACCATCTCCCGACGTTCACTCAGACTCACGTCCATGGAGTCGGTGATGCCATCCAGCCATGTCATCCTCTGTCGTCCCTTTTTCCTCCTGCCACCAATCCCTCCCAGCATCAGGGTCTTTTCCAATGAGTCAACTTTTCGTATGAGGTGGCCAAAGTATTGGAGTTTCAGCTTTAGCATCATTCCTTCCAAAGATCACCCAGGGTTGATCTTCTTTAGAATGGACCGGTTGGATCTCCTTGCAGTCCAAGGGACTCTCAAGAGTCTTCTCCAACACCACAGTTCAAAAGCATCAGTTTTTCGGTGCTCAGCTTTCTTCACAGTCCAACTCTCACATCCATACATGACCACTGGAAAAACCATCGCCTTGACTAGATGGACCTTTGTTGGCAAAGTAATGTCTCTGCTTTTGAATATGCTATCTAGGTTGGTCATAACTTTTCTTCCAAGGAGTAAGCGTCTTTTAATTTCATGGCTGCAATCACCATCTGCAGTGATTTTGGAGCCCCCCAAAATAAAATCTGATACTGTTTCCACTGTTTCCCCATCAATCTCCCATGAAGTGATGGGACCTGGGCGTCTGCATTTCTCTCCAGCCCTTGGGTGAAGCCAGGCTGGTCCTGGGGGAGGCAGGGCCCTCACCATGAGCTGATGACCGAAACAGTCCATATGGTCTATGGTCTGTGGTCTCCAGTCCAGCACAGTGGCCACCAGCACATGAGGCTCCTGAGTCCTCAAAATGTGGCTACACAGCTAGGGAGCTGACATCTTAATTTTATTCCATTGTAACTAACTGAAATGTAAATGGTACTCAAGTGACTGCTGGAGAAGGAAGGAGGAGGTTCCTGCCAGGTGTCTTGGTGGCCAGTTTTCATCCGTGAAAGGTGATGTCTGGGAACTTGTCTGTGCCCAAGGTGAAGACGGAGACCAGGGAGCCCAGCGAGCCGAAAGAGGCAAGGCTTTGGCTTAGCTCTCAGCTGCAACCTGCCTCCCTCCTGCCCACGTTGGCCTGGGGGATTACATCTGGTGCCACGTAAGCCGAGTGCAGCCTTGACCCGCCCAGGTCTCATGTTCCTGCTAGTGTCGTAGCAGCGTGGTGCTGAGTACCTGTTTGCAGACACCCACCCCACGGAGCCCATGTGTCCACATCAGTCTCCATAGCACAGGGCTCCTTCCCTCCCCGGCTCTGCTTTGGGCTGTGGACAGGCCTCTCATGAGCTGTGAGGCCGCAGGGCGTGGAGAGCACACAGGTACTAACTTCAGACAAAAAGTGAGGGTGTGAAAGCATTGGTCGCTCAGCCGTGTCTGACTCTGTGCGACCCCATGGACTATAGCCCTGCAGGCTCCTCTGTCCTTGGGGTTTTCCAGGCAAGAATACTGGAGTGCGTAAGCGTTTCAGTGTGGTCTTGGGCGATTGCAACTTTCCTGAGCTTCAATTTCCTCACCTAAAAAACAGCTATGATAGTGTCTACCTTCCACTAATGTTGCGAGAACTACGGATAATATCTACAAGATGTCCTTAATAGTAGCTGCTGCTGCTAATAATAATAATAATAATAAATTCTGTGCTTGATTCCTCCAGCTAGGCCTACTGGTTCCATTTCCACTTATTCAAAGCATTGTTCTCTTCTTTCAAGGAGCCCACAGTTGATGTCTCCGAACATTTAAACACAAAAATAAGTGGAGGTGGCTTGTAAATTCTTAAGAGAATTGCCAGATTTACTTTATTAAGTAGAGCACATGTGGGAGAAAATACAAATAGAAAAAATCTTGGAATTCTTTCGAGTCCTGCTAATCATTGGATAAATGAAAAGAAAATTGCTGCTCAAACTATTAAAGCATCTGTAAGAGCAGTATAACTCTGTGCTAGTGGCATTGAAAACGGGGCTAATAGTTTTGTAGAGTAGCTGGTAAAAGTCATTCATTCAGGGTATGTGTGTTGAATGCTGACCAAGTTTCAGTTATTTTGTTAGTCTCTGGGGACTCAGAAATGAGTAAGAACAGATCTTTATCCACGAAAGGTTATAGAATGGGCATTACAGAACCCCTGGCCTCACCAAAAATGCAGTCTGCTTCTTGACTCAGTAGCCCCAAAGAAATATTGTTTTTTAGTATTTTCTTACAGTCATGTGCATTGCTATGCCATCTGTAATAGTGAAAGACTAGCTACCCCCACAAATACCAACAATTAGGAAATGTTTAACATTACAATGAGTTCTCAACAGCAAAGTTTAATATTGACACTAAAATTACAAATACGGAAACTATGGAGACAATTAAGAAAATGTCAAATGAAAAGAACACAAAATAGCATGCACAAAATACTTTGATTATGCAAAATGACGTATGAACAAATTAAGAATCAGATATCAGTACATTTGAGAAACAGGGCTTTATGTGCTGAGTGGAGCTTTACACTGTGGTAGTCACTACAGCTGCTGAGGCACACTGCCTGCCTCTAATCCTACATCCCAACCTTTCTGCTTCCTGGATCGTGGTTTCATAGGAAGATGGCAGGTCCCCAGCCCCTGAAGCTAAGCAGGGCCTTGAGACTTGCTTGGATGGATGATGTGGAACTAAAAGAGCCACATGGCACAGCTTGGTGAGAGTGTTAAGAGCCAGTCATCTTAAGCTGGCCAGCTTCCTGCCATGGCAACCAACAGCACTCCCCATGTTAGAGGCTCATCAGCCTGCCTCCTGGAGGGGAGAGATGGGCAGCAAAGACCCAGACAACCAGAATGTATATATACAGCGTGAGTAAAGAGAAATCTTTCTTATTTTTAGCCCTGCAGATTTCTTAGCCTATGCTTATCAATATAGATATCCGTGTTGTTTGTTGATTTTTAAATTGCATCTATCACTTATTAATTCCAAAACAATAATGATGTGGCCTTGCAGAGCTGTTTCACGGGTCACACAATGTCATGAGCTTTATAACCTTGGAACTCACCCTTTAGGAGACTCCTTCATTCCTGGGCAAACATTTAAGAGTTTGAACATCACTTTCTATGTTCTAATTCAGCAATTCTAAAATGTTTTGGTCTCAGTATGTAAATATATATATATGTTATATACTTTAAAATAATTGAAATCTTCAAAAGAATGATTATTACATGTGAGTTATCTCTATCAATATTTGTCACATTAGAAAGACTGTAAAAAGAGAATATTTATCAATTAATGTAAAGTAAAAATAATAACCCCTTTATAAGGGCTTCCCTAGTAGCTCAGCTGGTAAAGAATCTGAGTATAATGCTGGGGAAGCTGGTTCAATTCCTAGGTTGGGAAGATCTGCTGGAGAAGGGAAAAGTTACCCATTCCAGTATTCTTGGGATTTTCGGGTGGCTCAGCTGGTAAAGAATTGCCTGAGATGCGGGAGACCTGGGCTCGATCCTTGGTTGGGAAGATCCCCTGGAAAAGGGAACGGCTACCCACTCCAGTATTCTGGCCTGGAGAATTATCTCTATCAATATTTGCCATATTAGAAAGAAAGACAAAAAATAATGAATATTTATAAATTAAGGTAAAATAACAATAATAACCCCTTTATAAAAATATATTCATGAAAATTAGCCATAATTTCCAAAATTTAAAAGAAATAGTGTGAAAAGTGTCTTCATTTTACATGTTGTAAATCTCTATAATGTCTGACTTCCATTGGATTTTCTCATCTGTCTTTGCATTCATTCTAGACAAAAAATAATGAATATTTATAAATTAAGGTAAAATAACAATAATAACCCCTTTATAAAAATATATTCATGAAAATTAGCCATAATTTCCAAAATTTAAAAGAAATAGTGTGAAAAGTGTCTTCATTTTACATGTTGTAAATCTCTATAATGTCTGACTTCCATTGGATTTTCACATCTGTCTTTGCATTCATTCTGTTGGAATAAGTTTTTTTGTTGAAGTAGATGAAGAAAATCTGGCCTCAGTCAAGAATATGGGATAGAAAAAAGGAAAGGTATCCTAGTAACTATGGACATTCTTCTTTGTTACTACACCAAAACTTGACAGGTGGTAGCAGTTTTTTAAAGGTCAATTGCAATATGGACCCTGAAACTGAATCAGCGAACATCTTAAAGCCTGTTCTATAAAAATTCACGGGTCTATCTTTTACTCTTGATGTATTATTTTACCCGTGTGTGATTTCATAATATCATGCATTGACCATTTGGAAAATACTGGTTTGTTGAATTATTCAGATCATCCCAAGTTGACACATTTCATAATACAATATCAAAAAGTCACATTTATTAATATAACTACTGATCACATCAGAAAAAGTCTTCTTGAGCATTGGGAAGCTGTCAAGCTCGTGATGGCAGATACACATTTTTAAAAAATTCTGATTTGTGCTGAGAAACTCATATTTTATCATTGGCAACAAATACTTTCAGTTGTTTTCCTTTAAGTGACAGCTCACTTTGCTCATTTGAAAGAAAATGTCTGCCAAATGCCCGAGTCTGAATAACCATGGCTTGTCTAGAATTTGTTCTTTCAAGCAAAAATTGTGTTGCAACAACAAAAAAGTGGCTAGTTGAACCCACAACTCAATCACCTTGAAATAATCTTTCCACTTGGTTTTGCAACATATGTGTGTTATGGGTACAATAGTTTCTCACACAAGATGTTAAAAGGGTCTGTATTTAAGGGTTGAGATTTAATCAAATGAATAATTTTTACTGTTTCATTGAAGGGCATTCTTACATTAACTGGCTTTAAATTTCCTTTCTGTAGAATTCACTGGCTACTAAGACAGTTTGTTGTAGCTGCTTAATTCCTGCTGAGGGGCCAGCATTTTTATACCCCACCACCAATTGCTTCTGAATCACCAGTGCAGGCATCAGAGGAGAGGAAGAGCCAAATAGCATTTTTAGGAAAGCAGGAAAATGATTTTGACCCCCACAGACTCCTGAGAAAGTGTTGAGGATGCCCAGAATTCTGCCATCACACCGACCTGATGTGGAATGCTGCAACTGACCTGCAGTCTCCTTCCCCACCCTGCTCTTGGTATTTCTGTTTATTGGGCGCCTGGTTTATTTTTTCTGCAAAATAATAGCATTCATTTACTCATGCATGTGTTCATCCATTCAACAAATATTTATTAACAACTACTTGTACCACCCATGTGAGGCACTGGGGACACAGTCAACAAAAGGCAGAAAACATCTTTGAACTCATTCTATAGTCTAAATGGGACCAAAACCATACATATGTGCGTGCATTTATTTAGATGAAAGCAATGTATAAACACTGAACAAATCATACATGAGTGAAGCCAGGACAGACTGTGCCATGTGCTAGAAATGAAATTAACCAAAGTGCTCTGATGGGTATGGTTGGTGGGTGGGGGAGGGGGAGATGGGGCACTGTAGACCCAGGATAGGCAGGAAAGCCTTGATTCTAAGAACAAGACACTTGAGCTGGGACATGAGGGTAGGGAGGTACCAGCAGGCAAACTTCCAACCCTAGTTTCCTGTAATCTTCACAGAACATCACAGGGCACCTCAGACATTTCTTTGGAATATAAAAGAGGTATTGGAGTTGGGTTGATTTTTATTAAATCTAACCCTTAAATACAGACCTTTTAATATTCTTCGTGAGAAACTGCTGTACCTATAATGCATGTATGTTGCAAAACCAAGTGAGATCATTATTTCAAGGCGATTGAATTGTGGGTTCAACTAGCTACTTTTTTTGTTGTTGTTGCTTGAAAGAACATATTCTAGACAAGTCATGGTTATTCAGACTCAGGCATTTGGCAGGCATTTTCTTTCAAATGAGCAAAGTGAGTTGTCACTTAAAGGAAAACGGCTGAAAGTATTCGTGGTTGAAGCTCCAAAAGGAGTTGGAAGGGGGGTCAATAATTTTAATATCAGTCAACACTTAGTAAGCACACATTACCTCCTGGGCAGGTTTTATGGGCCTTACCTATATTAACTCATTTAATCTTCACAGTAATGCCATGAAATATAATTCTTTTCTTTCCACTTTGGGAAGGCAAAATTGAGGTCCAGAGGTCACACAGGGAGGAAGTAAGAGGCAGGATTCTCAAGGTATCATTCACTCCAAAGCTATGATAAACCTAGACAGCATATTAAAAAGCAGAGACGTCACTTTGTTGACAAAGGTCTGTATTGTCAAAGCTGTGGTTCTTCCAGTAGTCATGTATGGACGTGAGAGACCATAAAGAAGGCTGAGCACCAAAGAATTGATTCCTTCAGACTGTGGTGCTGGAGAAGACTCTTGAGAGTTCCGTGGGCAGTAAGGAGATCAAACCAGTCAATCCTAAAGGAAATTAACCCTGAATATTCATTGGAAGGACTGTTGCTGAAGCTCCAATACTTTGTCCACCTGATGTGAAAAGCTAACTCATTAGCTCTGATGAAAAGACACTGATGCTGGGAAAGATTGAGGGCAGGAGGAGAAGGGGGCAGCAGAGGATCAGATGGTTGGATGGTATTACTGACTCAATGGACATGAGCTTGAGCAAACTCTGGGAGACAGTGAAGGATAGGGAAGCCTGGTGTGTTGCACTCCATAGGGTTGCAAAGAGTCAAATGGGACTTAGCAACTGAACCAAAAGCAGTACTTAGGAAACACTGTACCATTTTATAAAACATGTAGAAACCCCCGTATTGGGGGACCTATTACACTAGTATTGCTCTAAATGCATTTTGAAGATACATGGATCTAAATTACACAAATTGAGTTGATTTTAAAATATTTCACAAATTGGAGGACATGGAATCTATATGAATAGTGGTGAAAGGAATGGAGTTTGAGCTCCATAAAAGGGATCAGGGAAAGAAAAGTGTAGCGGATTAGCTGTTTCTGGCTTGTGCTGAGCCTGAAGGGGAAGGTTAAATATCTGAGCCGTGTGAGGCGCTGACTCTCTGCAATCGCTCACACCCAGAGGTGGGGGACTCTAAGAGCAAAGTGGGGGGAACTCTGCTAGTGATACCTGTCTGGGGGGAACATCTCAGGACTGCTCTTTTTGATGTTTGTTCCAGCTGCCTCTGAGCTCTGAAAGATGCTTCTACCTGCCCGTTTCTGAAATCCTTTCCAACATCTTAGAAAAGCCTTCCCTCCTCACTCATGCACACACTAATCTCCTCTAAGAAGTGTTGGTGCCTGAGGTCTGGCAGTATTTCCTATGAGAGGCAACACTGTTTTAAGAGCTGGTATTTAAATACTCTGCTGGAAGGCTTTGTAACTGAGCACTGTCTCTCTGTGAAGACTGAGGTTTTATTACTAACGGCTTTTTTTTTGGCCATGTGGCGTGTGGGATTTTAGTTCCCCGACCAGGGATTGAACTCATACCCTCTGCATTGGAAGCGCAGAGTCCTAATCACTGGAGCACTAGGGAAGTTCAAGTGGTGACCCCTCATCTTGCTGTTACAGTCAGGCAATCATGGGACAGAGGTGTGCTTCGTCTTGAGTTTCCCTTTCAAGAAACTTCTCTTTTTCATGAGCAGCATGCTTTATGTTTGTTCTGTTTTCTCAGGAGGAAATGGCAGCCCACTCTAGTGTTCTTGCCTGCAGAATTCCAAGGACTGAGGAGCCTGGCGGGCTACAGTCCGTGGGGTTGCAAATTTTCTCAGGATGGATTTCAAATCTGTTTTTTGTTTGTTTTTTAGATAGTAGATAAAGTTCTGGAGAAACCAAAGTAGAAAACAATCGGAATAAGAGGGCCTAGGAAATAAGTCATTTTCGTGATCTAACAGATGATGGAATGGATGTATCCATTTGAAAGGGAAGGGTCACTTGGAGTCTGCACTGTGGAGGTTTTTGGGCAGCAGTCCTGGCCATTGTGGCAAACCATCTTACAGGTCTTGTCAGCAGAGACAAGGAGGATTCTAAAATTCTGATTTGTCATAGATTTGTGTCTCCTTTTTAGCGGGTGCACTGGGCAGACACAGCCTGACTCTGGATGTTTTAATTCTGTTCTGCGTCTCAGCCTAGTGAAGGGGATGGCATTAGTCATTCGATCCAGCAGCGTTCAGAGAGCACCTACTCTGTGTAGGCTGCGGGCACTCTGCTGGGCACCAGACAGACACAGTGAAGGAGGTAGATCCTGGCCATGCATGGCAGAGCTGGCCACCTCGCTGCTGCTGTGAGTGACAAATTATTATAGAAGCTAGTTCTGCTGACATGAAGATAAGATGAAGCCTATGTTGTGGAGAGTGAAAAAGTTGGCTTAAAGCTCAACATTCAGAAAACGAAGATCATGGCATCCGGTCCCATCACTTCATGGGAAATAGATGGGGAAACAGTGGAAACAGTGTCAGACTTTATTATTTTTGGGCTCCAAAATCACTGCAGATGTTGACTGCAGCCATGAAATTAAAAGACGCTTACTCCTTGGGAGAAAAGTTATGACCAACCTAGATAGCATATTCAAAAGCAGAGACATTACTTTGCCGACTAAGGTCCGTCTAGTCAAGGCTATGGTTTTTCCAGTAGTCATGAATGGATGGGAGATCTGGACTGTGAAGAAGGCTGAGCACCAAAGAATTGGTGCTTTTGAACTGTGGTGTTGGAGAAGACTCTCGAGAGTCCCTTGGACTGCAAGGAGATCCAACCAGTCCATTCTGAAGGAGATCAGCCCTGGGATTTCTTTGGAAGGAATGATGATGAAGCTGAAACTCCAGTGCTTTTGCTACCTCATGTGAAGAGTTGATTCATTGGAAAAGACTCTGATGCTGGGAAGGATGGGGGCAGGAGGAGAAGGGGATGACAGAGGATGAGATGGCTGGATGGCATCACTGACTCAATGGACACAAGTCTGAATGAACTATGGGAGTTGGTGATGGACAAGGAGGCCTGGCGTGCTGCAATTCATGGGGTTGCAAAGCATCAGACATGACTGAGTGACCGAACTGAACTGAACTGAACTGATGTGGCCTCTCTATATTCGTATAAGAACAAGCTTCTACCTCTAGCAGGTACTTATTTCTGTTTTAAGAAACAATATTGATTTAAAATGACTGGATGGTTGTTGTTGTTTAGTCACTAAGTCATATCTGACTCTCTGTGCTCCCATGGGCTGCAGCACTCCAGGCTTCCCTGTCCTTCACCATCTCCTGGAGCTTGCTCAAAGTCATGACCTTTGAGTTGATGATGCCATCCAACCATCTCATACTCTGTTGCCCCCTTCTCCTGCCCTCAATCTTTCCCAGCATCAGGTTCTTTTCCAATGAGTCAGCTCATCTCATCAAGTGGCAAAGTACTGGAGCTTCAGCTTCAGTGTCAGTCCTTCCAATGAATATTCAGGGTTGATTTCATTTAGGATTGACTGGTTTGATCTCCTTGCAGTCCAAGGGACTCTCAAGAATCTTCTTCAGCACCACAATTTCCCCAAAATCCCATGCAGTATACAGGAAAACTGAGGTGACTAGAAGTCAAATTAGGTACTATGTAGCAGAACCAGAGTGAGACTCAAGGTCCATTGGATTTCAAAGTTCATGATCTTTCCATAAGATTGATTTGCCTCCATAAAGGAAGTGGACTCCTAATCAAACTCTTGCCACATCCTTTCTAGAAGAAAGAGATCTTCCTCGCTGTGTTTATAGGCTCATTTGCTCAAGCTTGGGCTTTGCAGTTGCCGGCCTAGAAAGGGCATCAAAGGCAATGAAAAGTGGAAACATCAGCCCTCAGGTGCAGTACCCAGGCTGAATGGCTTGTTTTGGAACATTCCCTCCTGCCATCTCTTTACCTAGTACAGGTGAATAGCTCCTTACAGACCTGACTGTCCTCACTGTATCTCCCTGATGTAATGACCATTTGCCTCAGAAAATTCTAATTATTCAGGCAACAGAGTAGCCACTTAAGTCTTATCCAAACTCTTGCTCATGCCTGTGGAAAGGGAAATAAGCAAAACATCATCTCACCTGCCTGGATTACTTGCTGAGAGTACCAAATCTTGGCACCTACTCATGCAACCCACGAGAATGGATGGGTTTATTTATTTAACTTCTGTTTTATTGACTGGGCTTTCCTTGTAGCTCAGTCAGTAAAGAATCTGTCTGCAGTACAGGAGACCCAGATTCAATCCCTGGGTTGGGAAGATCCCCTGGAGAAGGAAATGGCAACCCACTCCAGTATCCTTGCCTGGAAAATGTCATGGACAGAGAAGCCTGGTGGGCTGCAGTCCATGGGGTCGCAAAGAGTCAGCCACGACTGAGCAACTAACACTTACTTACTTTATTGACTATGCCAAAACATTTGACTGTATGGATCACAAAAAACTGGAAAATTCTGAAAGAGATAAGAATACCAGGCCACCTTATCTGCCTCCTGAGACATTTGTATGCAGGTCAAGAAGCAACAGTTAGAACCAGACATGGAACAACAGACTGGTTCCAAACTGTGAAAGGAGTATGTCAAAGCTGTATATTGTCACCCTGCTTATTTAACTTATATGCAGAGTACGCCATACAAAATGCCATGCTGGATGAAGCACAAGGTGGAATCAAGATTGCCAGCAGAAATATCAATAATCTCAGATATGCAGATGATACCACCCTTATGGCAGGAAGCGAGGAAGATCTAAAGAGCCTCTTGATGAAAGTGAAAGAGGAGAGTGAAAAAGCTGGTTTAAAACTCAACATTCAGATAACTAAGATCATGGCATCCAGTCCCATCACTTCATGGTAAATAGATGGGGAAACAATGGAAACTAAGAGACTTTGTTTTCTTGGGCTCCAAAATCACTGTAGATGGTGACTGTACCCATGAAATAAAAAGACACTTGCTCCTTGGAAGAAAAACTATGACCAGTCTATTAAAAAGCAGACATTACTTTACCGATAAAGATCTGTCTCGTCAAAGCTATGGTTTTTCCAGTAGTCATGTATGGATGTGAGAGTTGGACTATAAAGAAAGCTGAGCACTGAAGAACCGATGCTTTTGAATTGTGGAGTTGGAGAAGGCTCTTGAGAGTCCCTTAGACTGCAAGGAGATCCGACCAGTCCATCCTAAAGGAAATCAATCCTGAATTTTCTTTGGAAGGACTGATGCTGAAGCTGAAACTCTAATCCCATGGCCACCATGAGAAGAACTGACTCATTGGAAAAGACCTTGATGCTGGGAAAGATTAAAGGCAGGAGGAGAAGGGGACAACAGAGGATGAGTCTTAAGTAAACAATGAAAAGGAATATCAGAAAACAATAGAATGGGAAACACTTCAAGAAAATTGGAGATAGGAAGCAAACATTTCATGCAAATATGGGTACAATAAAGGACAGAAATGGTAAGGACCTAACAGAAGCATCAGACGTTAAATAGAGGTGGCAAGAATACATAGACAAACTATACAAAAAAGGTTATAATGACCCAGATAACCATGATGGTGTGGTCACTCACCTTGAGTCAGACATCCTGCAGTGTGAAGTCAAGTGGATCTTGGGAAGCATTACTATGAACAAAGCTAGTAGAGGTGATGGAATTCCTGCTGAACTATTTCAGAACCTAAAAGATGATGCCACTAAAATGCTATAATAAATGATAAATGGTTAAAAAAAAGAAAGAAAGAAAAATAAAGTGCTACACTCAAGATACCAGCAAATTTGAAAAATTCAACAATGGCCACAGGACTGGAAAGGGTCAGTTTCCATTCCAATCTCTTCACATGTGACCAGGGGAGACTACACATATGATCACTGAGGGCTGTGGTGGTGGTCACATTGATCACGAGTGGGAGTGCATGTGATCACTGCTGGGTGTGCATTTATCACGGGAAGGATCCAAATCCAGCTCAGAAGGCCGTGCTGCAAAGATGAAGAGGTGGACTCCCCAGGAGGTGCCACTACAAATCGCCCATCCTAATCTCCACCCCTCCGATTCCTGCAGGCCCGATTTGTCTGCCTCGCGGCCACCATGCCCTTCTATCTCCATAGTCCTCAGGTTCCGGAGGGGCCGCACATCCTCACCAGAAGGCTTGAAGATCAGAGAAAGGTAGAGGGCTGCACTGACACCACTTAGCTCTCTAGACGAGGTTAGCCTTCCTCCGCTGAACCCCTCAGTTATATGGCGCATGACAGGCTCCACCCCAGTCCTCTTCGGTTGGCCAAGGAATCCCAGACCTCGCCCCTCCCACCGCTTTAGCCTTGCTGGCCTGAGTCCACTGTATCTCTTCTACTCAGGACTTCACCCCTGCAACTGGGTGTTAGTAACTTCATCTACTCAGGACTTCACCCCTGCAACTGGGTGTTAGTAACTTCATATCAGATTCGCCTCCCCAGACTCCATCCAAACACGCTCTGATTCCTCCAGGAATTGACGGCTGGCCTGCCTCTCCTGCTTCTTCCACTACTTTCATCCTAAGGGTCCACTTCCCTTCCTCCCAAGTATACTCACTCCTCCACAATAACAGGGGCCTCTACAACAAGCAGACACATCTTACCCAGTTAACTTTGAACATCTGAAGCTCTGAGATTCAAGATGAAGGAGCCATATTCAGGTGCTCTCGACATTTTATATCCAAAGGAGCCAAAGTTTGTGGTGATGACCGGTGATGCTCACTGTTGTCTGTTGTAATCCTTGACCAGCGGGTGGGGGAGAGGTGCTCATGGAAAGGGTGGGTGGTGCAGGGTCTTTCACTCCCACAACTGGGCATGTTTGTGACAGTGGTGCTCTCCTCTGTAAAAGTCACATTTTCTAATTTCTTAGCCACTGAACATGGTAGCAGTGTAATCAGAGGAGAATCTGCTGAGACTATTCATCTTTATATCTCTAATCCCAAGCACTTTTGTAGTGTGCAAGCATGCTTAGTCACTTCAGATGTGTCCGACTCTGCGTCCTTATGGACTGTAGCTCGCCAGGCTCCTATGTCCATGGGATTCTCCAGGCAAGAATACTGGACTGGGTTGCCATGTCGTCCCAGGGATCAAACTCACATCTCTTATGTCTCCTGCATTGGCAGGTGGTTTCTTTACCACTAGTGCCATCTGGGAAGCCCAGCCTACAGTGGTTGCTTAGATGAATACCCTTCTGTGTACCTACAATGTGGCTAGAAATTACATATCACATTCAGCGTAGGAGTATCCCTTGGAAAGTGAGAGGGGAATGGAAATGAGATGAAAGTTAAGAGGCAAAGTAAATATACCTAAATATTAACATCTAACTCTGAGTGGTAGGCGCTCAAATAGTTCAATCTCTTGCCATGTTGTTAGCAGGGGCACCAGGCATGGAGGACCTCAGCACCCAAAACCTTTTCTATTGTCTCCAAAACGTAGTGGGACCAGATCAGCATTATGGGGAAATCTAGAGCCAGGAGAGTGTTTATAGCCAGGTGACTAACCTGAAGGTGTCTTCCTCCTCTAAACTCCCAAAGTCCTTCACTTCATGTATTAGGGAAAGGAATTCAACCCAGAGAAGACAACAATTTTGAGTTTAGGTGGACATAGCTGTTGAATTTTCCATTGTATTGAAACCAATTCTTTTTTTCACAGATAAATGCTGGTATGATATTTACTAGGTGGTATAGTTACAATTTTTTAATTCTGCAAACATATAAGCATAGAATATTGAGGGAAAGTCTTACTTATATAGAATTTTTTGATGAATGAGGGTATCCAAATCCCTGTGCAATTTGGCGAATATTGAAGTTTTGATAATCACATGTCATTTATCGATGGATGCATTATAAATTACTTCAGAACTTAGTGCATTAAGGGAGTGATTATTTATGATTTCTTATGTATCTATGTGTGAGGTGAATGCTTCTGCTGATGTGTCTAGTAAGTGTCAGGAGTTTTCTGTAGCTCCCTCTGTTTTTCATAGTCCCTTGTACACTTTATATAACATTGCTTCAAAATTAATAGTGTATAAGACACTTCTCTGCATTCTAAAATGGATGCTTGATAATCAGTAATAGTGTGTACATACTCATATAATAATAATAATAATAATAAAGAGAACATTGGTGAGCACTAAGGGAAAATAAAGTCACTCCACTCATGTAATTTCCTCAACTATTTCATAGTGAATAATTTTATTCAGTTTCTAAAAGTTTCTGATATTCCCCTCTATTTGAGGAAAGAAGTTACTGTTACATTTCAGTCCTTATAAATTCATTCTGGTTTGTTTTATTTTTTTTTTTAGTTAATATATTTATCTTTCTTTTTAAAATTTATTTAACTGGAGGCTAAATCCTTTACAATATTGTAGTGTTTTTTGCCATACATTGACATAAATCAACCATGGGTGTACATGTGTTCCCCATCTTGAACCCCTCCCACCTCCTTCCCCATCCCATCCCTCTGGGTCATCCCAGTGCACCAGCCCTGAGCACCCTGTCTCATGCATTGAACCTGGACTGACAATCTGTTTCACATATTATAATATACATGTTCAATGCTAGTCTCTCAGATCATCCCACCATCGCCTTCTCCCACAGAGTCCAAAAGACTATACATTTGTGTCTTTTTTGCTGTCTCACATATAGGGTCATCATACCATCTTTCTAAATTCCATATATATGCATTAGTATACTGTATTGGCGGGGAAGGCAATGGCACCCCACCCCAGTACTCTTGCCTGGAAAATCCAATGGATGGAGGAGCCTGGTGGTCTGCAGTCCATGGGGTCGCTAACAGTTGGACAGACTGAGCGACTTCACTTTCACTTTTCTCTTTCATGCATTGGAGAAGGAAATGGCAACCCACTCCAATGTTCTTGCCTGGAGAATCCCAGGGATGGGGCAGCCTGATGGGCTGCCGTCTATGGGGTCACACAGAGTCGGACACGACTGAAGTGACTTAGCAGCAGCATACTGTATTGGTGTTTCTCATTCTGACTTACTTCACTCTGTATAATAGGCTCCAGTTTCATCCACCTCATTAAAACTGATTCAAATGCATTGTTTTTAATGGCTGAGTAATATTCCATTGTGTATATGTACCACAGCTTTCTTATCCATTCATCTGCCAATGGACATCTAGGTTGTTTCCATGTCCCGGCTATTATAAACAGTGCTGCAATGAACATTAGGGTACACGTGTCTCTTTCTGGTTTCCTTGGTGTGTATGCCCAACAGTGGGATTGCTAAGCAATATGGCAGTCCTAGTTCCAGTTTTTTAAAGAATTTCTCCATACAATTCTCCATAGTGGCTGTACTCATTTGCATTCCCACCAACAGTGTAAGAGGGTTCCCTTTTCTCCACACCCTCTCTAGCATTTATTCTTTGTATGTATTTTGATAGCAGCCATTCTGACCTGTGTGAAATGGTACCTCATTCTGGTTTTGATTTGCATTTCTCTGATAATGAGTGATGCTGAGCATCTTTTCATGTGTTTGTTAGCCATCTGTATGTCTTCTTTGAAGATATGTCTGTTTAGTTCTTTGGCCTGGTTTTTGATTGGATCATTTATTTTTCCGGAATTGAGCTGCAGGAGCTGCTTCTATACTTTTGAGATTAATTCTTTGTCAGTTGCTTCATTTGCTATTATTTTCTCCCATCCTGAAGGCTGTCTTTTCTTCACCTTGCTTATAGTTTCCTTTGTTGTGCAAAAGCTTTTAAATTTAATTAGGTCCCATTTGTTTATTTTTCCTTTTATTTCCATTACTCTGGGAGGTGGGTCATAGAGAATCCTGCTGTGATTTATGTCAGAGAGTGTTTTGCCTATGTTTTCCTCTAGGTTATAGTTTCTGGTCTTACATTTAGATATTTAATCCATTTTGAGTTTTTTTTGTGTATGGTGTTAGAAAGTGCTGTAGTTTCATTCTTTTACAAGTGGTTGACTAGTATTCTCAGTATCACTTGTTAAAGAGATTGTCTTTTTTCCATTGTAGTTTCTTGCCTCCTCTGTCAAAGAGGTAGGTGTGTGAATTTATCTCTGGGCTTTTTAGTTTGTTCCATTGATCTATATTTCTGTCTTTGTGCCAGTACCGTAGTGTCTTGATGACTGTAGCTTTGTAGTGTATCCTGAAGTCAGGCAGGTTGATTCCTTCAGTTCTATTCTTCTTTCTCAAGACTGCTTTGGTTATTCGAGGTTTTTTGTATTTCCATACAAATTGGGATATTATTTGTTCTAGTAGTCTGAAAAATACTGTTGGTCACTTGAGAGGGATTGCAGTGAATCTATAGATTGCTTTGGGAAATATACTCATTTTCACTGTATTGATTCTTCTGATCCATGAGCATGGTATGTTTCTCCATCTGTTTCAGGTTTGATTTCTTTCATCAGTGTTTTATAGTTTTCTACATATAGGTCTTTTGTTTCTTTAGGTAGATTTATTCCTAAGTATTTTATTCTTTTCGTTGCAATGGTGAATTGAATTGTTTCCTTAATTTCTCCGTTTCCTCATTGTTAGTGTATAGGAATGCAAGGGATTTATGTGTGTTAATTTTATATCCTGCAATGTTACTCTATTCATTGATTAGCTCTAGTAATTTTCTGGTGGTGTCTTTAGGGTTTTCTATGTAGATTATCATGTCATCTGCAAACAGTGAGAGTTTTACTTCTTCTTTTCCAATATGGATTCCTTTTATTTCTTTTTCTTCTCTGATCACTGTGGCTAAAACTTCCAAAGCTATGCTGAATGTTAGTGGTGAGAATGGGCACCCTTGTCTTGTTCCTGACTTTAGGGAAAATGCTTTCAATTTTTCACCATTGAGGATAATGTTTGCTCTGAGTTTATCACAGCTGGCTTTTATTATGTTGATATATGTTCCTTCTGTGCCTGCTTTCTGGAGGGTATTAATCATAAATGGATATTAAATTTAGTCAAAGACTTTCTCTGCATCTATTGAGATAATCATATGGTTTTTATCTTTCCATTTGTTAATGTGGTGAATCACATTGATTGATTTGTGGATATTATAGAATCTTTGCATCCCTGGGATAAAGCCCAGTTGATCTTTTTAATATGTTGTTGGATTCTGTTTGCTAGAATTTTGTTAAGGATTTTTGCATCTATGTTCATCAGTGATATTGGCCTGTAGTTTTCTCTTTTTGTGGCATTTTTTCATGATTTTGGTATTAGGGTGATGGTGGCCTCATAGAATGAGTTTGGAAGTTGACCTTCCTCTGCAATTTTCTGGAAGAGTTTGAGTAGTATAAGTGTTAGGTCTTCTCTAAATTGTTGGTAGAATTCAGTTTTGAAGCCGTCTGGCCCTAGGCTTTTGTTTGCTGGAAGATTTCTGATTACAGTTTCAATTTCCATGCTTGCCATGAGTCTGTTAAGATTCTCTATTTCTTCCTGATTCAGTTTTGGAAATTTATACTTTTCTAAGAATTTGTCCATTTCTTCCAAGTTGTCCATTTTATTGGCATATAGTTGCTGATAGTAGTCTCTTATGATCCTTTGTATTTCTGTGTTGTCTGTTGTGATTTCTCCATTTTCATTTCTAATTTTGTTGATTTGATTCTTCTCCCATTGTTTCTTGATGAGTCTGGCTAATGGTTTCTCCATTTTATTTATCTTCTCAAAGAACCAGCTTTTAGCTTTGTTGATTTTCACTATGACTCTTGTTTCTTTTGCATTTATTTCTGCCTTAATTTTTGTGATTTCTTTCCTTCTGCTAACTCTGGGATTCTTCATTTCTTCCTTTTCTAGTTGCTTTAGTACAGTTAGTTTATTTATTTGATTTTTCTCTTGTTTCTTCAGGTAAACTTGTATTGCTATGAACCTTCCCCTTGGCACTGCTTTTACTGAGTCCCATAGGTTTAGAGATGCTGTGTTTTCATTTCCATTCGTTCATATGCATATTTTGGTTTCTTTTTGATTTCTTCTGTGATTTGTTTTATTCAGAAGTATATTGTTTAGCCTCCATATGTTTGTATTTTTAATAGTTTTTTTTCCCCCTGTAGTCAATATCTAATCTTACTGCATTCTGATCAGAAAAGATGCTTGGAATGATTTCAATTCTTTTGAATTTACCAAGGCTAGATTTATGGCCCAGGATGTGATCTATCCTGGAGAAGGTTCCGTGTGCACTTGAGAAAAAGGTGAACTTCATTGTTTTGGGGTGAAATGCCCTATAGATATCAACTAGGTCTAACTGATCCATTGTATCATTTAAAGTTTGTGTTTCCTTGTTAATTTTCTGTTTGGTTGATCTATCCATAGGTGTGATGGGGTCTTAAACTCACCCACTATTATTGTGTTACTGTTAATTTCTCCTTTCATACTTGTTATCATTTGCCTTACATATTGCGGTGTTCCTATGTTGGGTGCATATAAATTTATAATTGTAATATGTTCTTCTTGGTTTGATCCCTTGCTCATTATGTAGTGTCCTTCTTTGTCTCTTTTCACAGCCTTTATTTCAAAGTCTATTTTCTCTGATATTAGTATTGCTACTACTGCTTTCTTTTTGGCTCCATGTGCATGAAATATCTTTTTCCAACCCTTCACTTTCTGTCTGTATGTGTCCCTTGTTTTGAGGTGGGTCTCTTGTAGACAACATATACAGGGGTCTTGTATCATTCAGCCATTCTTTGTCTTTTGGTTGGGGCATTTGACCCATTTACATTCAAGGTGATTATTGATAAGAATGATCCTGTTGCCATTTACTTTGTTGTTTTGGGTTCGAGTATATACACTTTTTCTGTGTTTCCTGTCTAGAGAAGATCCTTTAGCATTTGTTGAAGAGTGTGTTTCATTGTGCTAACTTCTCTGAGTTTTTGTTTGTCTGTAAAGCTTTTGATTTCTCCTTCATATTTGAATGGGATTCCCTTGTAGCTCAGTTGGTAAAGAATTTGCCTGCAGTGCAGGAGACCTGGGTTCAATCCCTGGGTTGGGAAGATCCCCTGGAGAAGGAAATGGCAACCCACTCCAGTATCCTTGCCTGCAAAATCTCATGGACAGAGGAGCCTGGCGGGCTACCGAGTCACAAAGAGTTGGAGGCGACTGAGCGCACACTTATGCCCCTTGCTTGATGCTCTCTGTTCACCCTCTCTTACTCACTATGTCTTCCTTCCTTTCACAAATCTTCACTCAACCCAACTGAATGTACTAAATGCTTTTAAGTGCCATGAAAAGCCAGCTCTGTGCAGGACACAGGGGATATCAGAGGGAGAGCAGATGTGGTTCCTGCCACTCAGGAGTCTAGCGTGGGCAGAAGGGCATGAAACAGGGGCGTGAACAGCTATAATACAAGGTGGCAGGTGACAAGGGTCACCAGGGCCTCAATCTCTCTGAGCCTCAGTTTCCCCATCTGTAAAATGGGGCCAATGATAACACGACCTTCTAGGCACTGTTGTAAGGATGAAATGAGATGATGCAGGAGAAGCACTTTGCCCTGTGCCTGGCACATGGACAGGCTCGGTGGGTTGCTACTCTGGCTCCACAGGGGCTGGCATCATGTGAGTTTTGCTCCCCATTCATTTATTCAGCAAGCAGGGTTTTTTGTTTTTTAATTGGCCGCGCCACAAGGCATAGGGAATCCTGGTTCCCTGGCCAGGGATCGAACCCGCTTCCCCTGAAGTAGAATTGCAGAGTCCTAAGCACTGGGACTGACAAGGAAGCCCCTGGCATGCAGTTTTTAAACACACCCTATGAGCCTGGACTGCTGTTGGATCTGGGAGTACAGTGGGGGCTTGGATAGGATGAGAGCAGGGTAGGGTGGCACAGGGAAGACAGATGAATAAATAAACCAAGTATTTTCAAAAACGAGAAGTGATCTATAGATGACAGAGGGAGGAAGTTCACCCCTACTCTAGGGCAGCTGCTCTCGCACGCCTAGGTGCCAGTGTAACGCCTGCACCTAGGGGGTGCTCAATAAATGCATGTCGAGCAGATCTCAAATGAGAGGCACTGTGGAGTGNTGATCTTTTTAATATGTTGTTGGATTCTGTTTGCTAGAATTTTGTTAAGGATTTTTGCATCTATGTTCATCAGTGATATTGGCCTGTAGTTTTCTCTTTTTGTGGCATTTTTTCAAGGTTTTGGTATTAGGGTGATGGTGGCCTCATAGAATGAGTTTGGAAGTTGACCTTCCTCTGCAATTTTCTGGAAGAGTTTGAGTAGTATAAGTGTTAGGTCTTCTCTAAATTGTTGGTAGAATTCAGTTTTGAAGCCGTCTGGCCCTAGGCTTTTGTTTGCTGGAAGATTTCTGATTACAGTTTCAATTTCCATGCTTGCCATGAGTCTGTTAAGATTCTCTATTTCTTCCTGATTCAGTTTTGGAAATTTATACTTTTCTAAGAATTTGTCCATTTCTTCCAAGTTGTCCATTTTATTGGCATATAGTTGCTGATAGTAGTCTCTTATGATCCTTTGTATTTCTGTGTTGTCTGTTGTGATTTCTCCATTTTCATTTCTAATTTTGTTGATTTGATTCTTCTCCCATTGTTTCTTGATGAGTCTGGCTAATGGTTTCTCCATTTTATTTATCTTCTCAAAGAACCAGCTTTTAGCTTTGTTGATTTTCACTATGACTCTTGTTTCTTTTGCATTTATTTCTGCCTTAATTTTTGTGATTTCTTTCCTTCTGCTAACTCTGGGATTCTTCATTTCTTCCTTTTCTAGTTGCTTTAGTACAGTTAGTTTATTTATTTGATTTTTCTCTTGTTTCTTCAGGTAAACTTGTATTGCTATGAACCTTCCCCTTGGCACTGCTTTTACTGAGTCCCATAGGTTTAGAGATGCTGTGTTTTCATTTCCATTCGTTCATATGCATATTTTGGTTTCTTTTTGATTTCTTCTGTGATTTGTTTTATTCAGAAGTATATTGTTTAGCCTCCATATGTTTGTATTTTTAATAGTTTTTTTTCCCCCTGTAGTCAATATCTAATCTTACTGCATTCTGATCAGAAAAGATGCTTGGAATGATTTCAATTCTTTTGAATTTACCAAGGCTAGATTTATGGCCCAGGATGTGATCTATCCTGGAGAAGGTTCCGTGTGCACTTGAGAAAAAGGTGAACTTCATTGTTTTGGGGTGAAATGCCCTATAGATATCAACTAGGTCTAACTGATCCATTGTATCATTTAAAGTTTGTGTTTCCTTGTTAATTTTCTGTTTGGTTGATCTATCCATAGGTGTGATGGGGTCTTAAACTCACCCACTATTATTGTGTTACTGTTAATTTCTCCTTTCATACTTGTTATCATTTGCCTTACATATTGCGGTGTTCCTATGTTGGGTGCATATAAATTTATAATTGTAATATGTTCTTCTTGGTTTGATCCCTTGCTCATTATGTAGTGTCCTTCTTTGTCTCTTTTCACAGCCTTTATTTCAAAGTCTATTTTCTCTGATATTAGTATTGCTACTACTGCTTTCTTTTTGGCTCCATGTGCATGAAATATCTTTTTCCAACCCTTCACTTTCTGTCTGTATGTGTCCCTTGTTTTGAGGTGGGTCTCTTGTAGACAACATATACAGGGGTCTTGTATCATTCAGCCATTCTTTGTCTTTTGGTTGGGGCATTTGACCCATTTACATTCAAGGTGATTATTGATAAGAATGATCCTGTTGCCATTTACTTTGTTGTTTTGGGTTCGAGTATATACACTTTTTCTGTGTTTCCTGTCTAGAGAAGATCCTTTAGCATTTGTTGAAGAGTGTGTTTCATTGTGCTAACTTCTCTGAGTTTTTGTTTGTCTGTAAAGCTTTTGATTTCTCCTTCATATTTGAGTGGGATTCCCTTGTAGCTCAGTTGGTAAAGAATTTGCCTGCAGTGCAGGAGACCTGGGTTCAATCCCTGGGTTGGGAAGATCCCCTGGAGAAGGAAATGGCAACCCACTCCAGTATCCTTGCCTGCAAAATCTCATGGACAGAGGAACCTGGTGGACTGCAGTACATGGGGTCACAAAGATTCAGAGATCCTTGCTGGGTACAGTAATCTGCGTTGTAGTTTTTTCTCTTTCAACACTTTAAGTATATCTTGCCAATTCCTTCTGGCCTGAAGAGTACCTATTGAAAGATCAGCTGTTATCCTTATGGGATTTCCCCTTGTGTGTTATTTGTTGTTTTTCCCTTGTTGCTTTTAATATTTGTTCCTTGTGTTTGATCTTTGTTAATTTGATTAATATGTGTCTTGGGGTGTTTTGCCTTGGGTTTATCCTGTTTGGAGCTCTCTGGGGTCTTTGGACTTGGGTGACTATTCCCTTCCCCATTTTAGGGAAGTTTTCAACTATTATCTCCTCAAGTATTTTCTCACGGTCTTTCTTTTTATTTTCTTCTTCTGGGACTCCTATGATTCAAATGTTGGGGCGTTTCACATTGTCCCAGAGGTCTCTGAGGTTGTCCTCATTTCTTTTAAATCTTTTTTCTTTTTTCCTCTCTGCTTCATTTATTTCTACCATTCTATCTTCTACCTCACTTATCCTATCTTCTGCCTCCATTATTCCTCTTTTGATTCCTCCAAAGTGTTTTTGATCTCATTTATTTCATTATTCATTATTGATTGACTCTTTTTTATTTCTTCTATGTCCTTGTTATACATTTCTTGCATCCTCTCAATCTTTGTCTCCAGGCTATTTATCTGTAACTACATTTTGTTTTCAAGATTTTGGATCATTTTTACTATCATTATTCTAAATTCTTTTTCAGGTAGACTCCCAATCTACTCCTCTGTTGTCTGTTTTGGTGGGCATTTATCATCTTCCTTTACCTGCTGAGTATTTATCTACCTTTTCATCTTGTTTAGGTTGCTGTGTTTGGGGTGGACTTTCCGTATTCTGGCAGTTTGTGGTTCCTCTATTGTGGAGGTTCCTCGCTGTGGGTGGGGTTGGATGGGTAGTTTGTCAAGGTTTCCTGGTTAAAGAAGCTTGTGTTGGTGTTCTGGTAGGTGAGTCCGGATTTCTTCTCTCTGGAGTCCAATGAAGTGTCCAATAGTGAGTTTTGAGATGTCTCTGGGTTTGTTGTTACTTTGGGCATCCTGTATATTGAAGCTCAGGGCTATTTTATTGCATTGCTGGAGAATTTGCATGGTATGTCTTGCTCTGGAACTTGTTGGCTCTTGGGTGGTGCTTGGTTTAGGTATGGAGGCTTTTGGATGAACTCTTATTGATTAATGTTCCCTGGAGTCAGGAGTTCTCTGGTGTTCTCAGGTTTTGGACTTAAGCCTCTTGCCTCTGGTTTTCAGTCTTATTCTTACAGTAGCCTCAAGACTTCTCCATCTATACAGCCCTGATGGTAAAACATCCAGGTTAATGATGAAAAGTTTCTCCACAGTGAAGGACCCCCAGAGAGGCTCATAGAGTTACATGGAGAAGAGATGAAGGGAGGACGGAGACAGAGGTCACTAGGAAGAGGAGAGGGGAAATCAAAAGGGTAGAGAGCAATCTAGCCAGTAATCAATTCCCTATGTGTGCTCCACAGTCGACCCCTCAGAGATGTTCACGGAGTTACACAGAGAAGAGAAGAGGGAGATAGGAGACAGAGGCGACTAGGAGGAGAAGAAGGGGAATCAAAAGTAGAGAGACAGATCCAGGCAGTAATCAGTTCCCTAAGTGTTTTCCACAGCCTGGAATACCCACAGAGTTTCACGGAGTTAGGCAGAGAAGAGAAGGGGGAGGGAAGAGATAGAGGTGACCTGGTGTAGAAAAAGGAGAGTCAAAAGGGGGAGTGGGCAATCAAGCCAGTAATCACACTCCCAAGTAAAAATGGGTACTGAGGATTGGGTTCTTAAAGGTATACAATTGATATCAAATACCAAAAAGCAAAGATTAAAAATCTAGAGTAGATGCTCAAAAATACAATATTAAAAACAAAACAAAACAAAGTCACAAAAATTATCAAATATATATATATGAAGTTTGCTTTAAAATAGGGTCTTTTTTTTTGCTGGGTAATAGTAGGTTATAAAAATGAAAATTAAAGGAGTAATAGAGGACTTAAAAATGAAAAAATGTTTTTAATTTAAAAAATGATAATGGTAAAAATATATTTAGGAATTTCTCTGGAGCTGTTGCAGACAGTGCGAGGTCAGTTCAGTTTCAGATAGTTCCTTGATCCGGCTTATACTTCTCAAGATCTATAGGCCCCTTCTAATGTAGTTGGTGCTAACTGCAGGGTTTTAATCTGTTGCACCTGTCACTTCCAAAGCAGTTCCCTCTGTTTATTTTAGTTTCTTCTGTTTGCTGGTCTCTTCAGTGTCTAATTTCTGCCCTGACACAGGGGGCAAAGGTGATCACTTGTTTAGGCTCACTTGTTCCGTCGTGCTGTGGGGAGGGAGGAACACTGCAAACAAATATCACTGGCACGTGTAGGGAGTGCTCACAGTGTCTCCGCCACACTGGGCTTCCCCCCAGTCATGGTGTGTGTGCTTTTCAGTCTACACTTCTCAGGCTCTAGGTTGCTCTCTCAGGAAACTGTCTGAGGTGGGCCCTGGGTTGCATGCACTTCCCAGGTCTAAGCTGCTCATGTTCAGATTCTTGGGTACTCCACAAAGGTGCAGACTCAGTTAGGCCTGCGTATTGTGCCCTTCCCATGTCTGAGCAGTTCAGGCGACCTGGCGCTTGGTGAGTGCAGTCTCCCCCAGGTGGGGGTACGTCTGATCACCTCCCCCATCCCAGCCACTGGGTTTTCTGGGTGTCTACAGGTGCACCTTCCCAGGTGTGCCGTGTGTCTCTTCTGGGGAGCTGACCTCTGGCTTCGACCCTCCTAGCGGATGTCAACCATCTAGAATCTCAAGAAGTCTTGGTTAGCAATGGAGCCTGCTTGCAGTTTGGTAGAGGATGCCATCTCTGGGGCCGAGTTTGCCCCTTTCTGGCTCCGGCTGGTGCCCACCTGCCCCCTGCCTCCAGCAGGGGATGTTCCGGTCTGCAGCTGGCTAACTCTCCTCTGGTATTTGCTCAGTCCTTTGTTCTGTGAGCGGGCCTGGCAGTGCCTTAGGTTAGGGCTTTTTGTGGGATAGTTTTCTCTCTCTCTGGCTATCCCACAGTTTGGGCTGCTATCTCACCTTAGTTCTGTCAGATTTATTTATTTGTATACTTTTCCTTGAGGTTATGTTGCCCTCTGGTATTCCAAAACTCCCCACAGACCTGCCGGTGAGAGTGTTTCCTGGCGTTTGGAAACTTCTGCTCTTTTAAGACTCCCTTCCCAGGACAGATCTCCATCCCTACCTCTTTTGTCTCTCTTTTTATCTTTTATACTTTGTCCTACCTCCTTTCAAAGACAATAGGCTACCTTTCTGGGTGCCTGATGTCCTCTGCCAGCGTTCAGAAGTTGCTTTGTGAAATTTGCTCAGCATTCAAATGTTCTTTCGATGAATTTGTGGAGGAGAAAGTGGTCTCCCTCTCCTATTCCTCCACCATCTTCTGGATTCTTAAAGGTACAAAGTTGATAACAAATACCAAAAAGCAAAGATTAAAAATCTATACTAGAGGTTAGACTTTCAACAATACAATATTAACAAAACAAAACAAAATCACAAAAATTAAAAATATATATGAAATTTGCTTTAAAAATAGCATCTTTCTTGCAAGGAAATAGTAGGTTATAAAAATGAAAATTAAAGGAGTAATAACGGAGTTAATTTTTTTTTTTAATTTTAATGATAATAGTAAAATGTATCAAGGAGCTTCTCTGGAGCTGTTGTGGGCCAGTGTGGGGTCAGTTCAGTTTCAGATAGTTCCTTGTTCCAGCTTATAATTCTCAAGGTCTACAGGCCCCTTCCAGTGTAGTCGGTGCTAACTACAGGGTTTTAATCCATTGCACCTGTCACTTTCAAAGTGGTTCCTCTGTTTATTTTGGCTTCTTCTGTTTGCAAGTCTCTTCAGTGCCTAATTTCTGCCCTGATACAAAGGGGCAAAGGTGTTCACTTATTTAGGCTCAGTTGTTCAGTCGTGCTGTGGAGAGGGAGCAACACTGCAAACAAAGATCACTGGCATCTGTGAGGAGTGCTGGCAGTGTCTGGGCCACACTGGGTTTGCCCCCATTCATGGCGTGAGTGCTTTCCTGGTCTACACTGCTCAGGCTCCAGGTTGCTCTGCAGTGGAACTGTCTGAAGTGGACCCTGGGTTGCGGGCACTTCCCAGGTCTAAGCCACTCATGTTCAGGTTCTCGGGTACATCCACGAAGGAGCACAGACTCAGCTGGGCCTGCATTTTGTGCCCTTCCCAGGTCTGTGCAGCTCAGGCGACCAGGTACTTGGCGAGTACACGCCCCCCAGATGTGCGGTGGTCTTATCCAGGAGGTCTTATCACCTCCCCCGCCCCAGCTGCGTAGTTTCCTGGGTGTGCAGCGGGAGTGCCGACTCAGGTGTGCTGTGTGTCTCCTCTGGGGAGCTGATCTCTGGCTGTGACCCTCCTGGTGGATGTCAACTGTCCAGGATCCCAGGAAGACTTGGTTAGCAACTGGGAGCCTGCTCACAGCTTGATAGAGGATGCTGTCTCTGGGGCTGAGATTGCCCCTTTCTGGGTATGGCTGTTGCTCGCCTGCCTCTCTGCCTCCAGCAGGGGATGGGCCAGTCCGCAGCCAGCTAGCTCTCCTCTGGTATTCACTCAGTCCTTTGTTCTGTGAGTGGGCCTGATAGTGCCTTAGGTTAGAGCTTTTTGCAGGAAAGTTCTCTCTCTCTCTCTTTTTTCTCTCTCTCTGGCTATCCCACAGTTTTGGTTGCTATCTCATGTTAGCTCCCTCAGATTGTCCCCAGGGCATTCAGGCCCAGTCCTTACCCTAAGCAATGCATCCCACACCTCCCTGTTCAGCCCCCACTGGCTGGTGGTGGATGCAAGCCTCTGGGCTACTTCTCTGCTGGGAGTTGTGGTAAGGCACATAATCTGTGGGGTTTATTTTTTTATTTTTCTCCTCCTGGTTATGTGGCCCTCTGAGATTCCAAAACTCCCCACGGACCCGCCGGTGAGAGTGTTTCCTGGTATTTGGAAATTTCTTCTCTTTCAGGACTCCCTTCCCATGATGGATCTCCATCCCTAACTCTTGTGTCTCTCTTTTTATCTTTTATATTTTGTCCTACCTCCTTTTGAAGACAATGGGCTGCCTTTTTGGGTGGCTGGTGTTCTCCACCAATATTCAGAAGTTGTTTGTTGTTTTGTGGAATTTCCTCAGCATTCAAATGATCTTTCAATGAATTTGTGAGGGGGAGAAAGTGGTCTCCTTGTCTTATTCCTCCACCATGTTAGGACTGCCCCCCCCTCCCCATTCTGGTTTTGTTTTAAACATCAATGTTTATTTGGTTATGTTTGGTGTTCATTTTACACTTTTAAAACAAGTCGCAATTTTCCCTATCAATTAGAATATCAAAACCTCTAAAGGAAGTCACTGTCAGCCAAACAGGCAAAATATGGACAACCTACAGAAATCAACACTGTTCTTCAGGCCCTGAGGAAAGAGACAGCACCACAACGGAGATACAAAATAGAAAGTATTAAAAAAAATTTTTTTTTTCAGAAATACATTAAAAGAAAAACATTTTCAGAAATACATAAACTCAAGAGAAAAAAATTGGGCAAGGCAGGATACTAGAAAGACCTTAATCACTCAGTGCTATGGGGCTACAAATGGGGCCTGATCAAGGATGGATAGAATATTCTTTTTTTTTTTATTTTAATTTTTTTGGTCCAGTGTAGAATTCTGATGAGTTACCACCATGGGGAAACAGTGGAAACAGTGTCAGACTTTATTTGGGGGGCTCCAAAATCACTGCAGATGGTGACTGCAGCCATGAAATTAAAAGATGCTTACTCCTTGAAAGAAAAGTTATGACCAACCTAGATAGCATATTTAAAAGCAGAGACATTACTTTGCTGACTAAGATCTGTCTAGTCAAGGCTATGGTTTTTCCAGTAGTCATGTATGGATGGGAGAGTTTGACTGTGAAGAAGGCTGAGCACCAAAGAATTGATGCTTTTGAACTGTGGTGTTGAAGAAGACTCTTGAGAGTCTCTTGGACTGCAAGGAGATCCGACCAGTCCATTCTGAAGGAGACCAGCCCTGGGATTTCTTTGGAAGGAATGATGCTAAAGCTGAAACTCCAGTACTTTGGCCACCTCATGCAAAGAGTTGACTCATTGGAAAAGACTCTGATGCTGGGAGTGATTGGGGGCAGGAGGAGAAGGAGACGACAGAGGATGAGATGGCTGAATGGCATCACTGACTTGATGAACGTGAATCTGAGTGAACTCCAGGAGTTGGTGATGGACAGGGAGGCCTGGTGTGCTGCGATTCATGGGGTCGCAAAGAGTCAGACACGACTGAGTGACTGAACTGAACTGAACTGAACTGAAGAACTGTCCTGGAGATCATTAGACTAAGGATTTGAAATAAATGAATCCTTGATGCTGATCATTTTTATTCTTCTGTATGATAAGAATTTTATGAAAATCTTTCGGCCTTCCTTGATAGCTCAGTTGGTAAAGAATCCGCCTGCAGTGCAGGAGACCTTGGTTAGAATCCTGAGTCTGGAAGATCCACTGGAGAAGGGATAGGCTACCCACTCCAGTATGGTTGGGCTTCCCTTGTGGCTCAGCTGGTAAAGAATCTGCCTACTATGAGGGAGACCTGGGTTTGATCCCTGGGTTGGGAATATCCCCTGGAGAAGAGAAAGGCTGCCCACTCCAGCATTCTGGCCTGGAGAATTCCATGGACTGTATAGTCCATGGGGTCGCAAAAATTCGACACAACTGAGTGACTTTCACTTTCATTTGATGAAAAGAATTTGATTTCAAAGGAGACCAAGAAAAACTAACACCAGATCACCTGCAAGTAGATGTGCCTGTGTGGTACCTCGGAATCATCTTGCACACCTGGAACAAAATTTTCAACAAGAAGAGCTCTTGGTAAAGCCCTGTGCATGTCAAAGACAGTGTCATGGGCCAGTTTGAAAACACAGCACTTTTAGCAAGTGATGTATTTTCTATCATGGTCATTGTATTTGGTGAGAAGCCATTATAGGAAACCTACAACACTACAATATACTTAATTATGCTTGAACGTTATGCATTTGTAAATTCAGAAATAAAGCATGAGCAATACTAAAGAATATTTAAAACACACTACAGTTAAGACAGCAAGTGAAGACTGGGAGTCCAAGGATGATTAAAACACAGGAAATCTAAGAAAAGGAGGAACAATGGGATTTGATGTTGAAGAGGATAAGACCAAATAAGCAAATGTGATTACTGACTTCAAAAGGCGATCGAGAGAAAGGGCAGCTTGTGAGCAATCATGATCTAACAGTGTGGTTTACCAAAATGATAAACAAAGAGAAAGAACTTTACTGATATGAAAACAAATGGAAACCATCAACTCAGACACAATAGTTTTACTAGGACACACAGACGCTATTCAATGGAGGAGGAAATGGCAACCCACTCCAGTGTTCTTGCCTGGGAGATACCATGGAGAGAGAAGCCTGACGGGCTATAGCCCAGGGTGTCCCAAGAGTCAGACATGACAGCGACAAAACCACCACCCCACTCAACTTTTTCAACATTGCTTGTATCAGGGAAATCATCTGGAAACAGAATCGAGGACCCAAACACAGCACAGAAATAATTAAAGTGTTCAAGAAACATTCGTTCAAAAAGTATCCAAAGCAGAAGAAACTGAAGTTATTATTAACTGAAGTGACTGCTTCAGATTAATCACATTTGGTTGCTTCCCAAGAATACATCCCCCTCTCTTTGAAGAAATGGAAGCATTCTTGACTTGCAGATCAGCATCGTGAGGATTCTGGAAGCATCCAATCAGAGAAGACCAATTGCCACTAAGAATTGGCTCAGCCAACCAAAAGCCTGCAGATTCTGAGGCACAGCCATTGACTCAAAGTATGAACACTTGTCCTGGGTTGAAGCAAACGAAGTCTTCCAGGAACGTCCAACCTTTGAGATTGAAGTGGGAAAGGGATATGATTCCTTGCCATTAAAAGTTATTATAATAATCACCCCTGCCTAGATCCTGTTTTCCTTCTCTCGCTATAAAATTTTTGAGGTATTCTTTGTTCTTCTCCAAGCAATCGACCTGACAGAAATAGAACCCGCTAGGTTGTCTTGGCAGGAAGAAATCACACCCAGCTTTTAATAGATGGGTCAAGGAAATGGGCAGCTCCTGGTTCCTGATCCATTGTTTTCCTCATTCTTCTGTCACATCTGGATGAGAGGAGAATGAGTATGGGGTGGGAGAAAAGTAACTTTGAAAAAACTGTGCATTTATGATTTTTCTGTATTGTAAGGAAGTTAAAAAGTAGGATCACTGGTGGACGTTAGTGGAGCAAGAAAGCACCCCAGATCCCTGTTAGCAGGTCATGAATCCAGGCCTTAACCTCTGGCATTGTGATAAGGCCATTCCTGATTTTCATGACCTCTGCTGTTGCATCAGGATTCTTCTGAAATCTTATGAGCTGTCCATAAGTAACTCTTGTGCTTCCAACATCTTCCTACAGAAGGGTAGTGAAGAACAATGTCAGATTTTTTGTGTTGAAGTCAGCCAAGTACTATTTGGCTTTGGGAAGACATGATACTTCTCCAGGTATTTTACATATGCCATTGGTAAGTTGGTAATTTACCATTGGTAATTCCCTTAAGGGGGAATTATGTTCATTAGTTCTGTGCTGTTTATAACAGTTGCAACACCATAGTGAGTTGTATTACTTCCAGGAACTCAGTGACTTTTTCTAGATGGGATATACCCAGAGTAGTGAATGGCTTTACACAAGGTCACAGAGCTACTGACTAGATTTGACTCCAGGAACCTGTGTGATCTCTGGAATCTGATTCCAATGTCATATCACCCTTTCATTTCTAGAGCATATCTGAGGCACCTAGAAACTATGCTTCTCTGAATTATCCTACTGGACAGAAAATCATTTAAAATAAAAGGAAATGAAACCTAGGTTCCCTCTCCTACCAGCATCTCTACCTCCAACATGGGATGCCAGACACTGAGGGTTATTTATGCTTCCCCTCTAACCACATGTTTTCCTGACTACCCCCTACCTGGGATGGATTCCCTTCTGCTGTGCTCCTCAAACAACCTGGGCACAGCTCTGTCACAACATTTAATATATTTTCAATATCTGTCAAAAGTATCTGCTTCCTTTTTCTAGTCACTAAGCAGTTTACAGAGTCAGCTTGTGCTTTTATGATTCTCAGCAGCTAGCAGTGCGTGATGTCGTAGGGAGTCAGTAAATGTTTGTTGACTAAATGAATGCAGGTGAGTTATAAAGCCTACAATGAGATTTCCTGAACTTCATGAGGATAGCACAATTAAAATACTGTGGTTGGAGAACTGAAAATGATTTGAAAGTGGCCATAGCACTTTTTTCTTTTTCTTTTTTTCTTTCTGTACTAATAAGCAGTTACTAATTTTTATCCTGTTGCCCAGAAGAAGAAAGAAAACAATACTGTGACATAATGTTGCACAGTTTACATGGATGATTTCACAGATGTGACAGTTTTATTGCCTTTCTGAGAGTTCACCTTTCCCCGGTTCTGGGAAGTTGGGGGCAGGCACATGATAACCCTTCTAAAGGATCTCTAAAAGCCTGGGAGGTTAGTGCTGTTTATGTTGCTGATGGACAAAGAATAGACCCATTAGTAGAATGCTGAGTCAACTTCCATGCCTCACCCAGTTCAGGACACAAGTGTGCCAGGATCAGAGCTCAGGTCTCTCCCTGACACCTGTGGAAAGTTTCTTGCTCCTTGTATCCCGAGGCTTCCCTAAGCAGGGCTTAGGGGAGGCTACTGTGAGGAGAAGCAGGGAATGGGTAGGATGCTCCAGAGGCTGGCCAGTCAAGGCAGAGAGAGTCTGGGTGATCCTTGCTCCCCCACTAAGGCTAATAACGTCTGGCAGCCAAGGCAGGAGGAGAGCTGGAACCTAGAACTCAGCCAAGGATGGGCTCTCCCCCGTGTCTTAGCGTGGGAGGTCTCTGGAACATCTGGCAGGCCCAATGAGACAGTTCATAGACCCCTAAAGCACTCACCTGTAGGAGACCTGCTTCTAGTGGCTGGGCAAGTCCTACCTGAGCACAGTCCCCCCACCCTGATTCCCTCAGGCCAAAGGCCGGAAGTGTTGGCATTGTGTTTTGCTGAGGATTACCAGCCTTTTAGACTGTAAGATCATTATCATGGGTTCTCAGGCCAGTGTAAAGGCATACAAATTTGGAGTCCACCGAATGAAATGTAAAATACCCTCTGCTCTCTCCATCACCACACGTGATGCAGGAGTACAGCAGAAGTTATCTCCACACCTAATAATTCACTGCAGGCTGGATAAACTGTCCTCATTTTTACCAAGTACCTATTGGAGGGAAATGCTCTGCCTTGATTACAAGAGAATGCAAGCCTTTTCAGGTTAATGACCCTCTTCAGTGGATGTTTGTTTAACCCCTGTTTGTTTAACAATTTCTCTTAAAATGGCTGGGGAGCGACTGAATCCAAATTCTTCTATTATCTAAAGGCTTTTGTCCAGCCTCCCTCTGCAAGTCCAAGTAAGGAGGCAGGTGCCCCTCCTCTGGTGTCTGCTTCTCTCTGTCCGCCCCCCCACCCATTCAGAGCCGTTCCTTGTTCACTGAATCTCACATAGAAGTCAACACAGACTTGATTTCTGGCCAAGACACTTACTTATGTGGGGAGCTTGGGTTGTACTTAACCAAATGTCTCAGAGCCTCAGTCTTCCTGACAGGGAGAATTTCACCTGCTTGTCCTGTGAGGAAAATATAAGAACAGAGTGTAAGTATTAGACAGATGTGCATAACATATGCAGCAGAGTGCCTGCTACCTAGAATCCTAAAGTGCCCAAATAAAAAATGTTTTCTATGGCGATTTGTGTGGAGCTGGCTCCTGAAGAGTGAGGAGGGTTAAAATGTGACCCCAAACTCTATGACATTACAAATGAACGAAGAGCTGAGTGTTTGCCTGTAGAAGGCTGCACCTGATCACAACCGTGATGAATGTCGTGAAGGTTCAGGGAACGGGAAGAGAAACAGCCTGAGAACTCACCGTAGGCCTGTACCAGACCCTGCACTTGCCAGGCCACGTCCCCACTCTCATTCAGTCCTGACCACAGCCCCTCTGTAGGGGCGTTGACTGATCACAACCGTGATGAATGTCGTGAAGGTTCAGGGAACGGGAAGAGAAACAGCCTGAGAACTCACCATAGGCCTGTACCAGACTCTGCACTTGTCAGGCCACGTCTCCACTCTCATTCAGTCCTGACCACAGCCCCTCTGTAGGGGCGTTGCCAATAGTATATCCTTTTTACATGTGCCGGCGAAGAAGCTGAAGGTTAGGGAAGAGACCTCAGAGAGGTCAAGTCACTTATCCAAAGCACCACATCTAGGAAGAACAGCTGGAGTTCCAATCCAGGTCTAGCTGGACTCCCAGACTTCTGTCCTTAATCACTCTTACTGCCGATTATAGTCTCAGTGCTCAAAGTATTTACAGGACCCAACACACACTGTCAGCCTGTTGTGTGTCTATCCCCTGTTCACGTGCTATGCAGCACTATTTGTCTCTAGAGATCAAAGGCACCAGAATTCTGCGGAGAACAAAACTGGGAAGAGTGAGGAATTCTCCTTTTCCCACTCACCCCTGCTGCTGCTGCTAAGTCACTTCAGTCATGTCCGACTCTGTGCGACCCCAGAGACGGCAGCCCACCAGGCTCCCCCATCCCTGGGATTCTCCAGGCAAGAACACTGGAGTGGGTTGCCATTTCCTTCTCTAATGCATGAAAGTGAAAAGTGAAAGTGAAGTTGCTCAGTTGTGTCCGACCCTCAGCGACCCCATGGACTGCAGCCCACCAGGCTACTCCGTCTATGGGGTTTTCCAGGCAAGAGTACTGGAGTGGGGTGCCATTGCCTTCTCCACCCACTCACTCCTAGTGCTCTTTAATTCCCCAGTCCCAAGTGATGTTTTTACTCTTTCCCCAGGTTTTTTTTCCTTTGAAGTGTGTCCACATGATACACTGGGCACTCCATCTGCCTTATCTCACTGAGTCCTCATGACAATCTCATAGACCCTCTTCCACAGAGTAGGAAACTGAGGTGCAGAGAGGTCAAGTCCCGTATCCAAAGCACCACATCTAGGAAAAAGGACAGCCAGAGTTTCAATCCAGGTCTAATGTGACTCCAAAACCTCTGTCCTTAATCACTCTTGCTGCTGATTATAGTCTCACTGCTCAAAGTAGATAAAGGGCCCAAGCAAAGGCTGTCACCCTGTTGTGTGTCTATTCCTTGTTAATGCTGCTATGCAGCGCTATTTGTCTCTAGAGATCAAAGGCACCACAGTTCTGAGGAGAACACAACTTGGAAGCATGAGGCATTCTCATTTTCCTACTCACCCACTGTGCTCTGTAATTCCACCCCAAAGAGATGTCTTTACTCTTTTCCCAGTTCTTTTCTCTTAAAGTGTTTCTACACACCCTGATTTTCCTTGTTGTCCCAGCACAATTCTTTGTAGTGGCCCTTTTACTCTCAAAAGGATCTGCATAATTGGACAAGAAATTATATGGTGACCATCCTTACAAAGAGAAGAACAGCTTGAGACTTAATATTCAGTAAACCATGACATACCTGTCAGGCAGGTGCTCCTGAGTGAGTGTGGAGTGTGATCTGAGGGGAGTAGCCCACCTCTCCATGGGGATGGAATAAGGAAGAAAGACATTATAAAAATGCTTTTGAGGGTTTTTGTGTACATTCTAGTTTGTTGGTCCTTGAGCAGTCAAGAAACAAGGGTAGACGTATGCTTGGAATGCAGAATGTGCTCTCCTTGGGGGTTGATGTGATTGAGTACAGATGCCCTCTCAGCATAGCTGTGCATCAAATATGTGGAGCACGGGGAGTTGAGGAGTCAAACAAAAACAGGTGAAAGAATAGACTAGGAATGGGGTAATAGGGTTATGCCCACTCCTGTAGCCCCTGTTTTGCCCTAAATCAGGGTCTAGATAGGCCATGGGTGTGAACTGNTTGATTTAAAATTACTATTTATATATTTGGGATATAAGTGCAATCTTCTGTTGGTCTCTTATACTGCAAATATCCTTTTCTACTCCATGTCTTAAGTTGTTACTTTCTTAGATATGAAAACATAAATTCTTAATTTTAACAAAGTTCATTTTTATAAGTTTTCTTCTTTTGGTTAGTATTATTTATGTTCTTTTCAAGAAATCTGTCTAAATCAAGGTTATATAGATAGCTTTTTTTTTATCTTCTAGAAACATTGCTTTTACGTTCATTAGAAGGTGAAATTCATCTGAAATTTGCTTTTGTATATGGTGTGAGGTAGGGGGTAAAAATTTTTTTTTTCCCCCCACATTGATGTTAAATTTCTTCGATGTCATTTATTGAAAAGATTGTCCTTTCTTCACACCACAGGAGTATTGNAAATCAAGGTTATATAGATAGCTTTTTTTTTATCTTCTAGAAACATTGCTTTTACGTTCATTAGAAGGTGAAATTCATCTGAAATTTGCTTTTGTATATGGTGTGAGGTAGGGGGTAAAAATTTTTTTTTTCCCCCCACATTGATGTTAAATTTCTTCGATGTCATTTATTGAAAAGATTGTCCTTTCTTCACACCACAGGAGTATTGCCTTCTTTGTCAGCCAAATGACTGTATACAGATTTCTTTTGCCTAGCACAGCCTATTTATTGGCTTTGTAATGATTGATAGTACATTTCTCTTAACTCAGTTATTCCAGATTCTGGGTCACCCGACTGGAGGGTATGGGATTTGATGTGTCTCAGTTGTGTCTCCCCCAACTATCTTGTTGTGGCTTCTCCTTTGACTTTAGAAGGAGGATATCTTTTTTGGTGGTTCCAACATTTTTTGTCAATGGTTGTTCATCAGTTAGTTGTGATTTGGGTGTTTTCATGACAGGACATGAATTCATGTCCTTCTCCTTCACGTCTATGAGAATTTCTCTCCGGGTTGTCTATAGCTCCTGTACAATACTACACTTTGTTTCTTTCTTTCTTTTTTTTTCTTTTTTTTTTAACAAAAATATATATTTTGGCCACTCCATGCACCTGTTGGGATCTTAGTTTCCTGACCAGGGATCAAACCCTTGACCTGGGTAGTGAAAGCACTGAGTGCTAACTTCTGGGCCACCAGGGAATTGCCTATACTTTCTTAGTATAGTTTTATAACTTTGTAGTGAGTCATGATATCTAGTAATTCAAGCTGGCCAACTTTCTTATTTGTCTAAATAACCTATTTTTATTCCTTTATTCTGATAATCTTAGTATCAACTGATCAATTTCCACCAAAAAATACTGTTAAGATATTGATTGATTTGAATTGCCTGGAATTTATGCCTCAATCAGAAATGCTGTAGCATTTTCGCAATATTGAATCACCAATCTGTAAGCTTGGCATATTTCTCCATTTATTTAGAGTTTGCTTAATTTCTCTTAATGATAATTTGCAGTTTTCTGTGTATAAGTGTACATTTTTTGTTAAATTTTTCCTCAGTGTTTGATGCTGTACAAAGTTGTAAATAACATGTTTCATAATTTTCATAATCTCATTGTTGATAGTGGTGTGGTTTAGTCACTGACTCTTGCAACCCCCGGGAAAGTAGCCTGCCAGGCTCCTCTGTCCATGGAATTCTCCAGGCAAGAATACTGGAGTGGGTTGCCATTTCGTTCTCCAGGGGATCTTCCTGACCTAGGAATTGAACTCGGCTCTCCTGCATTGCAGGTAGATTCTTTACCTACTGAGCTATGAAGGAAGCCCTTGTTGATAGTGTATAGTAACAGAAATATAACTGATTTTTATAAATTAATAATTGACCTTGTAGCCAATGACCCTGATAAATCTGTTTATTAATTCTAGCAGTTGTTCTTCATAGATTATTTAAAATTTTCTAAGCTCACCATCATGCCATCTGTGAATAATGAAGGTTTTGTTTTTTTCTTTCTAATCATGGTACCCCTCTTTTTCTTACCTTGCTGCACTATGACCTATAATATATCATTGAATAAAGTGATAGTGGTTATCCTGATTTGTCTTAGGTCTCAAGGAAAAGTCTTCAAAATTTCACTAAATGTTATTGCTAGAATTTTCCTGTTGTTGATACTTGTTACCAAATTAAGGAGTCTCTTTTTTATTTCTACTTTGGTAAGAGTTAAAAAATTTTTATATCACAAATGGTTATAGAATGTCATCAAATATTCTGCATCTAATGAAATGATAATAGGATTTTTTCATTTAGTTTGCATATGTGCTAAGTTATAATGATTGTTTTGTTTTGAAATATTCAAAACTGTAATTTCAAAAAAGGTGGCTTTTACTCTTTTTTTGTAATATTTTAGTCATATTTTGGTTTAAAAAAAGTTAAGTTGGCCTCATAAAGCTAGTTAAAACTAATCTGCTGTGAAATTCATCTGTTGAATTTCTAATTTCAGGGCTTTTTCTCCCCAGAATTTCTGTTTATACATATATATATTTTGCAATTTCTGTTGGAACTCTTCATCCTGTCATTCATTTTCATGAACGTGTTAAATACAGCTATTTAGAGTTCATTTTTGAAAATCCAGGTCAGTATTCCTGTGACTGTTTTCTGTTGTCTCTTTTCTTTTCAGTTTATTTTTTAATGTGTCTGATAATAAACGTTTGTAGTTCTAGACATGGAATACAAAGGGTTAGAGAGGCTCTGGATGATGCTATAGTCTGCAGAGGAGTTCACCTTGCTCTCTGGTGGCCAACTAGAGTAGAGAGACCACATCCATCCATCCAGAGAGAGAGCTCACATAGGGCAGATTTCAGCCACCTTTTGAGTCTGTCTCACTTCCAGTCTGTAACCCTCCAAAGGTACGGACTGAGACTTGACTGTAATAGAAAGAAAGTGAAGTGAAGTCACTCAGTGGCGTCTGACATTTGCGACTCCGTGGACTGTAGCCCACCAGGCTCCTCTGTCCATGGGATTCTCCAGGCAAGGATACTGGAATGGGTTGCCATTCACTCCTCCAGGATATCTTCCCCATCCAGGGACTGAACCCGAGTTTCCTGTGTCTCCCGCATTGCAGGCATATTTTTTACCGCTGAGCCATAGGAGAAGCCCTAATGGAAAGAAAGTGGAAGTGAAAAGTGTTAGTTGCTCAGTGGTGTCTAACTCTTTGCGACCCTATGAACTATAGCCTGCCAGGCTTCTCTGTCCATGGGACTCTCTAGGCAAGAATACTGGGGTTGTATACCCCCAAATATTTCTTAAATGAAAGAATAAGTGAATGAATGTTGGGAGCAGAGGGGAAGAGTAACTGATAAGCAATGCAGAAAGTGTAATGCTTCTTAGTAAATAAGATGTAAGGAAAAAGAAGGAGGGAATGTTGTTGTTTAGTCACTAAGTTGTGTCTGACTCTTTTGCCACCCCAGAGACTGCAGTCTGCCAGGCTCCTCTGTCCATGGGATTGCTCAGGCAAGAATACTGGAGTGGGTTGCCATGTACTTCTCCAGGGGATCTTCATGATCCAGGGATTGAATCTGCTTCTCCTGCATTGTCAGGTGGATTCTTTACCACTGAGCCACCAGGAAAGCCCAGACCTATGGATCAGTTTGGTTCAGTCGCTCAGTCGTGTCCGACTCTTTGCGACCCCATGAATCGCAGCACGCCAGGCCTCCCTGTCCATCACCAACTCCCGGAGTTCACTCAGACTTGCATCCATCGAGTCTGTGATGCCATCCAGCCATCTCATCCTCTGTCGTCCCCTTCTTCTCATGCCCCCAATCCCTCCCAGCGTCAGAGTCTTTTCCAATGAGTCAACTTTCGCATGAGGTGGCCAAAGTACTGGAATTTCAGCTTTAGCATAATTCATTCCAAAGAAATCCTAGGGTTGATCTCCTTCAGAATGGCCTGGTTGGATCTCTTTGTAGTCCAAGACCTTTGGTAGATAGTTAGAAATATGGGTTATGAGTTGAGGGGTCTGGGCTGAAGGACAGGAAAGACATCAAAGCTATTTTCCAGTCCACAGGCTACAAAATGTCCACGTTTCATAAGATTATATGGATTTGACAGCTTTGTAGACTGGCATTTATGAATATAGCAAGAGATATTTGGACCCAGTCAGTTCAGTTGCTCAGTTGTGTCTGACTCTTTGCGACCCCATGGAGAGCAGCATGCCAGGCTTCCCTGTCCATGACCAACTCCCGGAAGCTTGCTCAAACTCATGTCTGTTGGGTTGGTGATGCCATTCAACCATCTCATCCAACCATTTAGACCCAATAAGAACACAAACTAGCACTCAAAATTCTGCCTTCTGGAAAGTCCAGGTATGAAGTGAGTTCTTGGCTAAGTTCAAAGAGATTTTTTTACAATATTGTGTTGGTTTTGCCATACATCAGCATGAATCTGCCACGGGTGTACACGTGTTCCCCATCCTGAGCCCCCCTCACACCTCCCTCCCTGTAGCATCCCTCTGCGTCATCCCAGTGCACCAGCCCCAAGCATCCTGTATCCTGCCTTGAACCTGGACTGGCGATTCACTTCTTGGTAACTCGGACGCATGCTGGCTACTCAGAGCAAGAGACTGTGGGAAACAGAGCCAGGCGAACTGCAGCAGCCACATAGCGCCTCTGGGTGCCTGACTGCTGGCTCTTTCGGCTCTGCACATCCTTTCCCTCAAAGAGACTTTTAATGAACAAGCAGAAGATATTTATTTTTCTTTGAGGAAACACTCAAGAGGTTATCTTTTCTGCTTGTCTTCCTGGATCCCTCATAATCTCAAGACTGCTAAGCATGGTTATAGAGAACGTTTCTTTGTAAAACAAATCATTAATGGTTCCTAAAGACTCCCTGTATAGATATCCGCCTATTTTTAAGGTCTTTCATTGGTTAATCCTTTCCTGATCAGGAAAGTTGTTCTGTTATTTGCCCTCCTGCATATATACATACTGATAAAGTACAAAATTCAGTACAAGAGCAGGCAGGCGAGCTGCAAGACTCAGCCAGGTAGCCTACCGACCATTCTTTTTAGACAGTTACTGAACCACACAAATCTATTTAGGAACCAATGTCTTTATGTTGTGGGTCTGTATATATTCCTTGGGAGAAATGTTCTAGACAGTTTCAGTGATAGCTCGGGACCACATTTCTCTCTTCCTGGGCAATGATGGAGCAGGACTCCATGTATTTGTGGTTTCAGCTTGAGCCTCCAGCATGAATTATAGTACTGATTCCAAGGGCCTGTTAGTATCCTAGAGTCTGAAATAGATGTTTCTAGTACTCATAAAATATTGAGCAAATATCAAGGGAAGATGTTTCACAACCTGAAGCTAATGCAGAGTGTCATTAACACTGTTATTGGAGACAATCCAGATGATTTAACCAAGACCTTTGACAAGGATGTACAGCTGTCCATGAATAACAGGCGGCTGTTTATTACCTATGCTGCTAATTAGATGAAGGATAAGGATGGGAATGGGGGGATGTCTGATCCAGAGCATCTCAGCTGGGGAGAGCGTGAGCCGACAGGTCACAAGGACTTCATCCCAAATGGTACACTCGATGCCCAGGGTGGGCTGTGGGCAGGGAACAGCAAAAGACTGCCTTCAGGCCCCCTGGCTGCTCCCCTCCAAGCTCACATAGCATCTTCTTCCAGAATTCTTGTTAATGTGAATTCTATCAACAACTGACATCATCTTTACTATTGTGACTTATACTTTCCATTATTTTGGGCATTTGAAGCTGATGAAAATCTATGCTTTTCTCTACTTTACCATCACCATTACTGAGTTATTTCTTTCTGATAACACTGAGATGGTGTAACTGCTACAGGAATAACTTGAGTCTCAAGTTGAATCATGCTTTGGTAAATTCAGTTCAGTCACTCAGTCATGTCCTGAACGGCAACCCCATGGACTGCAGCACAGCAGGCTTCCCTGTCCATCACCAACTCCCGGATCTTGCTCAAACTCATGTCCATCAAGTCGGTGATGCCATCCACCATCTCATCCTCTGTTGTCCCCTTCTCCTCCTGCCTTTAATCTTTCCCAGCATCAGGGTCTTTCCCAATGAGTCAGTTCTTCAAAGCAGATGGCCAAAATATTGGAGTTTCAGCTTCAGCATCATCCTTCAAATGAATATTCAGGAATGATTTCCTTTAGGACTGACTGGTTTGATCTCTTTGCAGTCCAAGGGACTCTCAAGAGTCTTCTCCAGCACCACAGTTCAAAACCATCAATTCTTCAGCATTCAGCTTTTTTTATAGGCCAGCTCTCACATCCATACATGACTACTGGAAAAACAGATGGACCTTTGTTGGCAATGTAATGTCTCTTCTTTTTAATACGCTGTCTAGACAGCGTATTAAAAGAGCAAGCGTCTTTTAATTTCATGGCTGCAGCCACCATCTGCAGTGACTTTGGAGCTCAAGAAAATAAAGTCTGTCACTGTTTCCGTTGTTTCCCAATCTATTTGCCCTGAAGTGATGGGACTGGATGTCATGATCTTTGTTTCTGAAAATTGAGTTTTAAGCCAGCTTTTTCATTCTCCTCTTTCACTTTCAAGAGGCTCTTTAGTTCTTCTTCACTTTCTGCCATAAGGGTGATGTCATCTGCATATCTGAAGTTATTGATATTTCTCCCGGCAATCTTGGTTCCAGCTTGTGCTTCATCCAGCCTGGCATTTTGCATGTTGTACCCAGCATATAAGTTAAATAAGCAGGGTGACAATATACAGCCTGGATGTACCCTTTTCCCAATTTGGAACCAGTCCATTGTTCCATGTCCGGTTCTAACCATCGTTTCTTCATCTGCATACAGATTTCTCAGGAGGCAAGTCAGGTGGTCTGGTATTCCCATCTCTTGAAGAATTTTCCACAGTTTGTTGTGACCTACAGAGTCAAAGTCTTTGGTGTTATCAATAAAGCAGAAGTAGATGTTTTTCTGGAACTCTCTTGCTTTTTCGATGATCCAACGGATGTTGGCAATTTGATCTCTGGTTCCTCTGGCTTTTTAAAATCCAGCTTAAACATCTGGAAGTTCACAGTTCACGTACTGTTGAAGCCTGGCTTGGAGAATTTTGAGCATTACTTTGCTAGTGTGTGAGATGAGTACAACTGTGTGGTAATTTGAGCATTCTTTGGCATTGCCTTTCTTTGGGATTGGTGAAAACTGACCTTTTCCAGTCCTGTGGCCACTGCTGAGTTTTCCCAATTTGCTAGCATATTGAGTGCAGCACTTTCACAGCACCATCTTTTAGGATTTGAAATAGCTTAACTGGAGTTCCATCACCTCCACTAGCTTTTTTCATAGCGATGCTTCCTAAGACCCACTGACTTCACATTCTAGGATGTCTGGTTCTAGGTGAGTGATCACACCATCGTGGTTTATCTGGGTCATGAAGATTTTTTTGTATCATTCTTCTGTATATTCTTGCCACCTCTTCTTAATATCTTCTACTTCTGTTAGGTCCATACCATTTTTGTCCTTTATTGTGCCCATTTTTGCATGAAATGTTCCCTTGGTATCTCTAATTTTCTTGAAGAGATCTCTAGTCTCTCCTATTCTATTATTTTCCTCTATTTCTTTGCACTGATCACTGAGGAAGGCTTTCTTCTCTCTCCTTGCTATTCTTTGGAACTCTGTATTTAATGGGTATATCTTTCCTTTCTCTTTTACCTTTAGATTCTCCTCTTTTCTCAGCTAAATGTTAAGACCACCTCCGACAACCATTTTGTCCTTTTGCATTTCTTTTTCTTGGGGATGGTCTTGATCACTGCCTGTGTACAATGTCATGAATCTCTGTCCATAGCTCTTCAGGCACTCTATCAGATCTAATCCCTTGAATCTATTTGTCACTTCCACTGTATAATTGTAAGGGATTTGATTTAGGTCATACCTGAATGGTCTAGTGATTTTGCCTACTTTCTTCAGTAGAATCTGGCAGTTCAGTAGTTCAGTCTGAATCTGGCAATCAGTAGTTCATGGCCTGAGCCACAGCCAGCTCCAGGTCTTGTTTTCACTGAGTATATAGAGCTTCTTCATCTTTGGCCGCAAAGAATATAGTCAGTCTGATTTTGCTATTGATCATCTGGTGATGTCCATGTGTAGAGTCTTCTTTTGTGTTGTTTGAAGAGCATGTTTGCTATGACCAGTGTGTTTTCTTGGCCAAACTCTGTTAGATTTTGCCCTGGTTCATTCTGTACTCTAAGGCTGAATTTGCCTGTTATTCCAGGTATCTCTTGACTTCCTACTTTTGCAGTCCAGTCCCCTATGATGAAAAGGACATCTTTTTTGGGTGTTAGTTCTAGAAGGTCTTGTAGGTCTTCATAGACCTGTTCATCTTCAGTTTCTTTCAGCATTACTGGTTGGGGCATAGACTTGGATTGCTGTGATATTGAATGGCTTGCCTTGGAAACTAACAGAGATCATTCTGTCATTTTTGAGATTGCACCCAAGTACTGCATTTTGGACTCTTTTGTTGACTATGAGGGCTACTCCATTTCTTCTAAGGGATTCTTGCCCATAGTAGTAGATACAATGGTCATCTGAGTTAAATTCACCAATTCCTGTCCATTTTAGTTCACTGATTTCTAAAATGTTGATGTTCACTCTTGCCATCTCCTGTTTGATCACTTCTAATTTATCTTGATTCATGGACATAACATTTCGGGTTCCTATGCAATATTGCTCTTTACAGCATCAGACTTTACTTCCATCACCAGTCACATCCACAGCTGGGTGTTGTTTTTGCTTTGGCTCCATCTCTTCATTCTTTCTGGAGTTATTTCTCTACAGATCTTCAGTAGCATAGTGGGCATCTACCGACCTGGGGAGTTCATATTTCAGTGTCATATCTTTCTGCCTTTTCATACTGTTCATGGGGTTCTCAAGACAAGAATACTGAAGTGGTTTGCCATTCCCTTCACCAGTGGACCACATTTTGTCATAATGCTCCACCATGACCCATCCATCTTGGTTGGCCCTACATGACATGGCTCATAGTTTCATTGAGTTAGACAAGGCTGTGGTCCCTATGATCAGTTTGATTAGTTTTCTGTGATTGTGGTTTTCATTTTGTCTGCTCTCTGATGTATAAGGATAAGAGCCTTATGGAAGCTTCCTGATGGGAAAGACTGACTGTGGGGGAAACTGAGCCTTGTTCTGATGGGTGGGGCCATGCTCAGTTCAGTTCAGTCGCTCAGTCATGTCTGACTCTTTGCGACCCCAGGCCTCCCTGTCCATCACCAACTCCCGGAGTCCACCCAAACCCAAGTCCATTGTGTTGGTGATGCCATCCAACCATCTCATCCTCTGTCATCCCCTTCTCCTCCTGCCCTCAATCTTTCCCAGCATCAGAGTCTTTTCAAATGAGTCAGCTCTCCACATGAGGTGGCCAAAGTATTGGAGTTTCAGCTTCAACATCAGTCCCTCCAATGAACACCCAGGACTGATCTCATTTAGGATGGACTGGTTGGAACTCCTTGCAGTCCAAGGGACTCTCAAGAGTCTACTCCAACACCACAATTCAAAAGCGTTGATTCTTCGGTGCTCAGCTTTCTTTACAGTTCAACTCTCACATTCATAGGTGACCACTGGCAAAACCATAACCTTGACTAGATGGACCTTTGTTGGCAAAATAATGTCTCTGCTTTTTAATGTGCTGTCTAGGTTGGTCATGACTTTCCTTCCAAGGAGCAAGCATCTTTTAATTTCATGGCTGCAGCTGTAAATCTTTAATCCAGTTTTCTGTTGATGGGTGGGGCTGCTTTCCCCCGCTGCTGTTTGACCTGAGACAAACTATGGTGGAGGTAATGAAGATAATGGTGACCTCCTTCAAAAGGTCCTGTGCATGAATTGCCCCATTCAGTGCCTCCCACTCTGCATCCAGCCACTGCTGACCCACGCCTCTGCCAGAGACACCCCCAGGCAGGTCCCGATCAGTCTCTTGTGGGGTCACTGCTCCTTTCTCCTGCTGCACACAAGGTTTTGTTTATACCTTCCAAGAGTCTGTTTCCCTAGTCCTGTGTAAGTTCTGTAATCAAATCCCACTGTCCTCCAAAGTCAAATTCTCTGGCCGTTCTCAGTCCCTTTGCCAGATTCCCAGGCTGGGAAATCTGTTGTGGGTCCTAGAACTTTCTTAACAATGTGAGCATTTCTTTGGTATGATTGCTCTGCAGTTTATGGGTCTTCTGCTTAGTGGCTTTATGGTGGGGTTAATGGAGACCACCTCCAAGAGGGCTTATGCCACACCCAACTCTGCTGCACCCAGAGCCCCTGCCCCTCCAGCAGGGCACTGCTGGCCTGCACCTCTGTAGGAGACACTCAGACACTCAAAGGTAGGTCTGGCTCAGTCTCTGTGGAGGCTCTGGGTCCTGGTGCACACAAGGTTTTATTTGAGCCCACCAAGCATCTTTGGTAGGTATGGGATTTGATTCTAGACACGATTTTGCCACTCCTATAATCTTGCTGGGGCTTCTCCTTTGCCCTTGGACGTGGGGTATCTTTTTTTTTTTTTTTTTTGGTGAGATCCAACACTCTCCTGTTGATGGTTGTTCAGCAGTGAGTTGTAATTTTTGAATTCTCACAGGAGAAGATGAGTGCACATCATCCTTCTACTCTGCCATCTTGAGACTTTACCAAAGCCCCATGCTTTGGTAAAGTGAGTGACAAATTCTAAATGATTGCTATGCAGCCAGTCTTTAAATTAAAAAGTAAACTAATGCTTATTTTAAAAAGTTTAAAATTTACTAAATTACTTTAATGAACAACTTCAGAAACAAATCAAGCAATGCCAAAGTGTTTGATAAATGACCCAGAAAAAAAAAAAAACAAACAAACATAGACACACAAGAGCCATGCATTGTCTTTCTTCATGAATTGTAACCCATTTATTTCAAGTCTGAGCAGAGCTGGGCTTTATGATAAAGCCATTAAACACGCTGGAAAGGTGTAGCAAGTTTCTGCTGTCTCATGCTCCTTCCTTTACAGGCCTCACTTTCATTTGGGGTTGAGCCATAGTGTTGAATCCCTGTCTTTGTCTCTTTCTCTTACTGCCCAGAAAGTTTCTCAATTCTTTTAATGCTATAGCTCATTCTTTTTTTAAACTTTTTATTTTATATTAGAGTATAGTTGACTAACACTGTTGTATTAGTTTTAGTTATACAAGAAAGATATTCGTTTATACATATACATGTATCTGTTATTTTAAAAATTCTTTTTCCAGTGAGGTTGTTACAGAACATTGAGCAGAGTTCCATGTGCTATACAGTAGGTCCTTGTTGATTATCCATTTAAAATATAGCAGTGTTACATGTCTGTCCCAAACTCCCTAATGATAACTCATTCTTGAGCCTATCTTCCCATTCCTTGGTATCTGGATGGTTATTAAAAACCAATAATAACCTAAGAGTTCACTAATAATTTTTGAATTATTATTATATGTCAGATCCATTTCCTCATGCTTTAAATGCATTATCTAATTTGGCATTCCTAGAAATTCAGTTCCTAGCTTTTGGATGGACTGAACTGACTAATTTGAAAAGACCCTGATGCTGGGAAAGATTGAAGGTGAGAGGAGAAGGGGATGACAGAGGATGAGATAGTTGGACGGCATCATCGACTCAATGGACACGAGTTTGAGCAAGCTCCAGGAGTTGGTGACAGACAGGAAGGCCTGGCGTGCTCCAGTCCATGGGGTTGCAAAGAGTTGGACATGACTGAGTGACTGAACTGAACTGATACTCATGGAGATGAGATGACTAGCTGTCCTCACAGTGGGTCAATGGAACTGCTGGGATTGAACATACCTCATCCTTTCTCTGTATTTCTGGCTACTGCAATAAACCCTCAAACTTTGACGTGTCTGCAAAGTATCAGGGAGTTTTGTTAAAATGCAGATTTTGATTCTGGGAACTGAATGGGACTAGGATCCTGCATTTTCAACAGGATTCCCGGGGAGGTTCTGTAGCTGGCCCTGGAGCAATATCAAGTGTTAAGGCTGCACTATTTACAATAGCCTAGACACAGAAGCAGCCAAAATGTCCATCACAGATTAACGAACAAAGAAGATGTGGTATATATACAATGGGATGTTCCTCAGCCATAAATGAGAGTGAAATANCAAACATAGACACACAAGAGCCATGCATTGTCTTTCTTCATGAATTGTAACCCATTTATTTCAAGTCTGAGCAGAGCTGGGCTTTATGATAAAGCCATTAAACACGCTGGAAAGGTGTAGCAAGTTTCTGCTGTCTCATGCTCCTTCCTTTACAGGCCTCACTTTCATTTGGGGTTGAGCCATAGTGTTGAATCCCTGTCTTTGTCTCTTTCTCTTACTGCCCAGAAAGTTTCTCAATTCTTTTAATGCTATAGCTCATTCTTTTTTTAAACTTTTTATTTTATATTAGAGTATAGTTGACTAACACTGTTGTATTAGTTTTAGTTATACAAGAAAGATATTCGTTTATACATATACATGTATCTGTTATTTTAAAAATTCTTTTTCCAGTGAGGTTGTTACAGAACATTGAGCAGAGTTCCATGTGCTATACAGTAGGTCCTTGTTGATTATCCATTTAAAATATAGCAGTGTTACATGTCTGTCCCAAACTCCCTAATGATAACTCATTCTTGAGCCTATCTTCCCATTCCTTGGTATCTGGATGGTTATAAAAACCAATAATAACCTAAGAGTTCACTAATAATTTTTGAATTATTATTATATGTCAGATCCATTTCCTCATGCTTTAAATGCATTATCTAATTTGGCATTCCTAGAAATTCAGTTCCTAGCTTTTGGATGGACTGAACTGACTAATTTGAAAAGACCCTGATGCTGGGAAAGATTGAAGGTGAGAGGAGAAGGGGATGACAGAGGATGAGATAGTTGGACGGCATCATCGACTCAATGGACACGAGTTTGAGCAAGCTCCAGGAGTTGGTGACAGACAGGAAGGCCTGGCGTGCTCCAGTCCATGGGGTTGCAAAGAGTTGGACATGACTGAGTGACTGAACTGAACTGATACTCATGGAGATGAGATGACTAGCTGTCCTCACAGTGGGTCAGTGGAACTGCTGGGATTGAACATACCTCATCCTTTCTCTGTATTTCTGGAGACTGCAATAAACCCTCAAACTTTGACGTGTCTGCAAAGTATCAGGGAGTTTTGTTAAAATGCAGATTTTGATTCTGGGAACTGAATGGGACTAGGATCCTGCATTTTCAACAGGATTCCCGGGGAGGTTCTGTAGCTGGCCCTGGAGCAATATCAAGTGTTAAGGCTGCACTATTTACAATAGCCTAGACACAGAAGCAGCCAAAATGTCCATCACAGATTAACGAACAAAGAAGATGTGGTATATATACAATGGGATGTTCCTCAGCCATAAATGAGAGTGAAATAATGCCATTTGCTGCAACATGGATGCAACTAGAGATTACCATACGAAGTGAAGTAAGTCAGAAAGAGGACAAATATCACATAATATCACTTTAATATGAAATATAAAATACGACAAAACGAATCTATCTGTGAAAGAGAAACAGAGTCAGGAACGTGGAGAATAGACTAATGGTTGCCAAGAGGTAAGGGAGGGGAGGATTGGGAGCTTGGGATTATTAAATGCAAACTTTTATGTACAGAATGGATAAACAACAAGTTCCTACTATGTAGCACAGGGAATTCTGCTCAATGCGTGTGGCAGCCTGGGTGGGAGGGGAGATTGGGGGAGAATAGATACATGTATATGTATGGCTGAGTCCTTTTGATGTTCACTGGAAACTACCATTGCTGAAGCTATTATTCACCTGAAACATAACATTGCTAATGAACTACACCCCAGTACAAAATAAAAAGCTTTTAAAAAGTGATAAGGCTAGGATGGAATTCTGTCTTCTTTGAGGAAGTGGGGTGGTGCACTTAGAGGGTATATCATCTTATCTTCTAAAACGTGGAAGTGTCTTCAGAACTCCATCCCATTGCATTTTCCGAGCCCCAAAGGGGAAATAAATTCAGTCTTTCTATTCCTCTGCCTCCATTTCAATGGACTGTCCCTGTGGACATCCCCAGGGAAGGTCTTCTCTGCTGCAGAGGGTCTGGGGCAGGCTGCTGCCCGTTTGTTTTGCAGCAAACACCCCTGGATGACACGTGCTATTGGACAGGAGCAACACTTTTGATCTTCTCAGAAAGTCACTCTATTGTTTGCTTCAAAAATGCCCCGAGGCTGCCAGTTCCCCCAAACGAGACTTTAAACATATGATGGCCATTTATCTATTTTCAGTCCTTTCAAATTCCTGCTCATTCTTGTGATTTGGGACAGGGGAGAGGGCAGAGCCTGAATGTCCGTGACTTGCCATTCATTATCCAGTAGAGCTCTATTAATCCAAAGAATTTTCTCCCAATTGTTTCTTTCCTTCTAGGGATAAAGACGTCCTTTCACCCATTATGTCTCTGATCATTTTCCTGCCCTTTTCTGAAACTTCACTTTGTTGGCTTCGCTTTCTTTGAGGCAAAGATGATCAAAGCAGCTCTAAGCATGCCAGCAATTTTTACAATAAATAGCATTTTCTGGGTTATTTTTCATTCCCATTTTAATGCAGCTCACTCACCTTGCTTGTTCTTTAAACTGTCCCTGTGCATTTTCTATGGCTTCATATCAAACAGAAAGTCACTTCAGATTACATCAGAGTACTTGCCCCTACCCTGAATTCGCTTTAACTTAACGTGAAGGTTGGGAGAGATTCAGTAAACTGTGTTCTCCACAATGGTTTCCTTTTTTGTTTTTTGCTTCTTCCTCAAGTTTCTTGGAAGTACAGTGTTCTGCCCTGGCCAGAGTGAATCTGGGAAGAACTGAGAACTGAAGCATTTTTCAAGCCTTTATCCAGTCACAGCAGTTCTCATCACTGACATTGTGTTCTCTCGGCTTGTATTCTTCTCACTTCCTGGGTCTTCCCAGTGATAATTAATCATATACCAGTTCATCCATTTCTGCTTTGCCACCTCCAGTTTACTTTTATCACTATTACTCTTCACCACCATCCCTGTTAAAGGCTGAAGTTTCCTGAGAACATACTTTGTGCCAGACACATTTTAAGAACATCACACATGTTAACTTGTTTGGTCCTCTCGGCGCTCCCCAACCTTTCTGGCACCAGGGACCAGTTCAGTGGAAGATCATTTCTCCACGGATGGGGAGTCGGGGGGTAGGGATGGTTTCTGGATGATTCAAGCACATATTACACACTTCATTTTTATTATTATTACATCAGCTCCACCTCAGATCACCAAGCATTAGATTCTAGAGGTTGGAGACCCCTGCATACAACTCAGTTCAGCTATTATCCCATTTTAAAGATGAGGACATCAAGGCCCAGAGAGGTCCATGGCTAGTCCAGGGTCACACAGATAGTAAGTGAAGGGGGCAGAATGGAACTCAGGCATTCCAGCTCTGCAGACTGAAAATTTCACCATCAATTTCCTTACTATGTAATAGTAAGTGCAATCAATGCTTTATACATATGATTTAAATTTTGGTAGCGGTATGCTTCATCTAAGGAATACCATGTTTTATTCAAAACAAACTGTACCTCTCTTTCAGGAAGCCTTCATGGATTAAAATAAGGGAGTAAGCAAAGCCCAGAGATTCCATCTACAAATCATAATGCCAAAGCCATGCTTGTCACATTTGGTATTCATGGGTTTACCTCTTGGAGGCTCCATATGGACACGGACACTGAGCACCTTGAAGGCAAGGACTGGGTTTTATTCATGTATGAATCACCCTGTGATGGTCCCTAAGAATGATCTAAGCATCCTCTCTCTATGGCTCTGGAACTGAAGCAAAGCCCCACAGAATCTGAGAGGCAGCTGAGTGTGGGGGCTGAATGTGGGATCCCTGAATGGACTCCTCCCCTCTCTGCCCACCTCTGGAAGGTTGCTCTACATAGACATTATTTTCTCTGAATTCTCTTCTCTCTGTACTGTGAGCAATCTTTCTCCTATTTTTACTTGGCACCTTTTGCAACCTCCTCTGGCTAGAAGTTACTCTCCTTAATGGGAAGAGAGCTGAATTCTGGCTTCCACGTCACTGTTGACCACACAGAGCTGGAGGACAGAGCACATTCTCTCTCCAAACTCCCTTTATGCCTATGATTCAACACATGGTCACTGTCGGAATTAGACAACTCCCATTTGGTCCACCCAAGAAATCGATTTCATTGACTTTGTTCATTGTGACCTATTACCCTGTGAGAGCTGGACCATAAAGAAGGCTGAGCACCAAAGAAGTGCTTCTTTTAAACTGTCATGGCAGAGAAGACTCTTGAGAGTCCCTTAGACAGCAAGGAGATGAGTCAATCCTAAAGGAAATCAACCCTGAATATTCATTGGAAGGACTGTTGCTGAAGCTCCAATACTTTGGCCACCTGATGGGAAGAGCCACTCATTGGAAAAGACCCTGATGTTGGGAAAGATTGAGGTCAGAAGGAGGAGAAGATGACAGAGGATGAGATGGTTGGATGGCATTGCCGACTCAATGGACATTATTTTGAGCAAGTTCTGGAAGATAGTGAAGGACAGGGAAGCCTGGTGTGCTGCAGTCCATAGGGTCACAGAGAGTGGGGCATGACTTAGCAACCAAACAGCAACCCTGGCCTGAGAAAGGCCTCCAAACAGCTTTCTATCGCGGAGCCTGCACCGGTGACGAGGACTGCTGTCCCGGCCCCACATTACATATCCGCCTTACATCCCGGGGTGGCTGCTTGGGTGGGTAATATGAGCTGAGACATCTCGGGTTCCCGGTCATATCCCCATGTCCCTCAGCATTCAGAGAGGATGGTACTTACCTTGTCCTTGGTTGATGAGATTTCACAGGTAAAATGCCAAACACAATGCAGGAACGCTTCTCTAATTTCCTCTCCTATCTCAATTTTGTTTTCACACTAAACTCTGAGAGGAGATGGCGGCCATTGTTGTGTTTGTATACAGAAAGTGAAATTGAGGCAGAGAAAGACATGCTCACAGGAGGTATTCAGATCAAGGGCCTGGCACCTGGCTCAGTGACAATGGGTCAGAGCACCCTTTACTCTCAGTAAGGTATATTCACTCTCCCTTGTGGGGAGGTAGGTTCTAGGAATTCAAATGCCAATATAAAACCATGTCAGCAAGTGTTTAAAACAAAATGGTAACAATAATGACAGCAGCATTCATATAGTGAATTTGTTTACTGGTTGTATTGTACAATACTTTGGCCACCTGATGCGAAGAACTGAGTCATTGGAAAAGATCCTGATCCTGGGAAAGATTGAAGGCAGTAGGAGAAGGGAACGACAAGAGGATAAGATGGTTGGACGGCATCGTGACTCAATAGACATGAGTTTGAGCAAGCTCCAGGAGCTGGTGACAGACAGGGAGGCCTGGTGTGCTGTAGTCCATGGGATCAAAAGAGTCGGACACAGCTGAGTGACTGAACTGAACTGTATTGTACAAAATATGTTTATAGGTCTTCTTTCTATAAAATACTTCAGCTGAGTGCCATTTCACTGGTGTAGCAGTTGGATTGAATACGAAATCTTTCAGTTACAAGTATCAGAGGTTTATTTTATATTTTACTATAAAAAAAGATGTGGTAATAGGCAGTGGCTTGTGTTGCTTCAGCAGCTCAATGATGTTAGGGCTCAATTCAACACGTGTGTAATTCTATTCATCTCCTCATTGTGATAAAATGGCTGCAGCAGCGCCAAGAATCAGATCCTGCATTTCAGTTTGGAAACATGGAGCAACACAAGACATTTCTCTTAGCAGGGAGGAAAACCCTTCCCTTTTACATCTCTTTGACTAAAATGGGATTAATGTCTCCCCTTTGATCAGGAATTGAGCTCATGTTTCCTAAAATCAAAAGATCCCCTAAATAAATATGGGGCAAGGTTCTCCTGTTAATAAGGAACACTGACTTTTTAGGAAGGCAGTTAACAGTGCCTGATACAAAAGAACACTGGCCTAGAAGGAAAATGGACAATAAGTTCATTCTTTTTCTTCCATGAGCTAACTGAGGCACATTGTAAAAGCCTTCACAGCTTTGCTTCCTTTCCTGCAGATTAAAGATAATAATAGAATACTTCTCATCGGGATGGAGTGAGGAAGTATATGTATACAGAAATGTGTTGAAGATTAAAAGTACTGTGAAAAGCAAATTATTTTATTTAGGTCATTTCTTCATTTAGGAGGGATATTAGAAGGGCATGAAATGATCTCTTTCTGATAGAAGTCGCACCAGGTAGTAAACCCAAGCTGTTCATGTATGAAATTTGAAATAATCTAAGGTTTAGCTATCAACTCAAGACAACAATAGCAAAGTTACTACCAGTAGTGTGAAGAGACAATACAATGGGATGGTTAGGACTAAAGGGTTTGTAAGTCACATGTGTGATTTCCCAGATGGTGTTAGTTGTAAAGAACCTGCCTGCTAATACAGGAGACGCAGGAGAGGCAAGAGATGCGGGTTCAGTCCCTGCATTGGGAAGATTCCCTGGAGGAAGACTTGGCAACCCACTCCAGTATCCTTGCCTAGAGAATTCCGTGGGCAGAGGACTCCTGCACACCTTAGTCCTGTGATCTTGGGCAGTTCATGTATCTTTTGAATATCACTTTACTCATCTGTGAAACAGAAAAAGTTCTTTCCTTCCAGGGCTTTTAAGGTTTTAAATAACATGAAATATACACAAAATACTTAGTACAGTGTCTGGCAAAAGGATGAAGTCAGTAAATGTTAACAGATGGTTAATGTGTAATTTACTGGACATTTCTCTTTCCTCCATCTCTTTATTTCTCTTCCATCCATCCTTTTTGGAACCAGACACCCCTGTGTCCCAGAGAAGATGGTTGTCTTTTACCATATTGAACATGTCCTGAATGATCTCGGTCCTCACACAATGTCCCTGAAGCTCCAGATTAACCTTTTCCCCAGGATAATTATTGATAATTTACCCTTAGTCTTTGCTTCCTGCCTCTTAACTTATTTTGGATTGGCAATGAGACTGTGCTTCTAGCCCTGAGGTTGCAAATGAACTCATTTCCCTCTTTGCCTAAATCTTGGCCTCTTGTTACACTGAGTGAAAATGACCCAAACTGAATTCCCTCCTGGGCTGGAAGAGAGCAGGCACTGAGAGGTGAGAAAATGCCAAGCAATCGATCAGAAAAAGGGACGACCCCTCGAATAAGCTCTCCTCTGTCTTGTGTCCAGCTCCTGCTTCACTCTCGTGAATATACTTCAGGACTTTGGGAAAAGAAAACAAGAAGATGACCAACTGTTTTATAGGTTTGGGACATGATTCTTTCTCTCTTAAAAAAATTTAACAGGTGAAGGCTATTATTTGGAGACCTAGTCTGGGGCTGTTTCACTTGTCAAAACTGTAATCTGGAATTGAACTGCTGTAGTAGCACACTGCAATTTAAACTAGAATTGCAGGAAGCCTGGACCACAGGAAAGAGGAGTTTAACCCTTGATGGTTACAAGGAAGGCTGTGTAGATAGACCTCTTCTCTGCTGTAAAACAGGACAGGATTTTCAATGATGTCGGTTGCTGTCTGTTCCAGCATCCCTCAGCTGTAGCCACGCATTCTTCCTGACCTTAGTGCATTCTTCCCTCCTTCCCTCCTAAGCTGCACCTGGCTGGAGAAGACAGGACTTCGCAAGCTCAGATCCCTGGACAGGTGGGGTCTGTAGAAAGCTTCGCGTGATTGATGGGCTCAGGAGGAGCCTGCAGCCCTCAGGTGCCCACCAAGGTGTGGCCTCCTGTACCCGCTTCACTCTGGAGACTTGGACATACTGGTCTCCCTCCTGGAGCATGAGCTGTTCTCTGGACTGAGCTGTTGAACTGGATTTTGCATCTGCTCTTTCTTACAAACTGACTCCAGCAAAGGCTGAAAAGGGACCACAGTTCCCCAGCACCGAATCGGTTCCTCCTGAGGGTGGATGGCTCCTTTGCCAGGAAGGCCCCAAAGCCCAGGGGCCAGCCACTGCCCAGGCACCACCCTGAGCCCTGGTGGACCATGTACAGGCCTGCGCCCTCCAGCGGCCAGTCCCAGAATTGCATCAGCTTCCTCTGCCACCCTCCTCCCCGAGACCCCCTAGAACTGAAGACTGGGTGTGCTTTGAGGCCAGTCCCCCTGAACCATAAGCTGGATGTTTTTCAGCATGGATTTTCAGGCCCCACTCAGATCCACTTTTCAAGTTGGGCTACCAACCCTGCAAGGGTATCAGCAGTGGCCTCACGCAAGGTGCTGTGCTGTGTGTCCTTGGGTAAGTCACTGCCTTCTCTGAGCACCCAGCTCCTCACCTGGGGATGGAAATAACAAACTTCACCGTGCAGTCATTCATGTGACACGCACAGAGTAAAGTGACAGGATACAGTAGCCGTGCTAATATGATAGATGATTCAGGAAGGTAAATCTTTCTTATCCTGTGCCTTCAAGTGATAATACTTGACTGCAATTTTAAACAAATGGTTTTAAACATTAAAACAAACATAAATGCATTGTGCAGCCGAGTACAACATCCATATAAATTTTTAAGATAAAACAGGTGACTTCCAAAAACCTTCATGCTTCTTGTGCGATGCTTCAGGCTCCCTGTCTGACAGCCTGGGGGTAGAATCTCTCTTCTCTGCTGTTTGAGGTGCTTCAAAGACCTGAGTGATAAACAAGGAAGCTTAAGTCAGAAAGAGAAGAATGCAGAAAATATATCTGCAAGGAGCAAATTCAGGTTTGAGCTATAAACAGTGAAGAAGGAGATTCAGATTGTCCGGGGCTGCTTGGACAATATTTATCTACCCCTGTTGCCTTCATCAGCAACAGCCAGCCCCTCCCATCAAGCAAATTCTCCCATCGCCACTGTTGAGGAAACACTGCCCGAGGTGTAATCTGGAGGGAAGCCCAATAGGAAGCTCTGAGGGCAGGAACGTTCTTAAACTCTTTGCACCTCAGTTTCCACATCTGGGAAATGGGTTTGTAATTCTAATCTCACAGAGTTGGATGGAGCTAGACACACGTCTCTAAGTCTTGGAGCACATTTCCAGGCCCTTTGCTGCATCGGTCCTCCCACTCCCCTGGCCCTGGTCACCTACCCCTTACCTGGAACACTGTACTCGCCTCCTCATTGTCCCTGTTTCTCATCTCTCCTCACCCCCTCCCCTGCCTCCACTAACCCCAGCACAGCCATAATGGATTCTGAAGAACTGAGCTGCCCCTGGGTGGACGGAGTGGAGCAGGTGGACGAGTCCCTGGGAGCTGAGCTCGCGGACACCATTTGGTGGACCCCCTTCTCACCTCTGCATGGGTCTGGATGTGGCAGGGGTCCACACAGTGACCAACCGCCCTCCCTCTGCCCACGGTCCGCAGAGAAGCCCAGCCTTGTCTGTGCCTTGTCTAACTGCACATGACTTAGAGACTCGCTTTAAAGAATGAGATTTGCATACAGGCACCAGGCCAAAAAAAAAAAAAAAAAGAAAAGAAATTCTCCCTAAGCAGGAAGCCACACAGTCCATAATTGCTGAAGGTGCTAAGGGGCCAGGCCTCTGCTAGCCAGTGACGCTGCAAACCAGCTTTTTCATCATAAAGGAATGAGCTGCCAATGATTTTCATAGCTTGATTAACGCTCTTCAAACCAATATCCATTGGGAGCAGAAGTGAAGTCCAGAGAAGATGAATGTTTCCTATTACTTGTTGTAATGACTGTGAGGCAGGCTAATGAAACCTTTACAGCCCGAGTTTACAGGAAAAAAACCAAGAAACACAGATCAATACCTGAGTTACAGTTAGAATGCATTGATGAATGGGTGACAGCCTGCAGGCCCAGCCTCTGCTCAGGAGAGGAGAGCAGGGAATGGGGTTGGGTGTGTTGAGAGGGAACTGGAGACCAGAGAAGGTGGAGAAGGGTCCATCGGCTGAACTCACAGGGCCCAAGGGCGCTGAGAAGAGGTTGTGATCTGAGCGTATGGATGTCAAAGGAAAGAGAAGGGCCAGACACCCGAGAGGAGAGAGTGAGGGACTGAAGAGGGCGTCTACACAGCCAGCTTCGTGGTGAAGGCATTGGGTCCAGAAGCGACAGGTGGTGGATGCCCATGGCCAAGGGCGACTGGCTTTGGTTTTTGCACTCTTAAGAATGGGCGGCCTCTCTCCCCTCGCTGTCCTTTCTGCTAATTAAAACCTCACCCCCACTGTTCCCACCCCTGGCTGCTCATTAAGTGTTTCTTGCCTTGACACCGACATCCTTTGTTTCCTGAGTCCTGGGATCAGATCTCCAGTGAGAAAGAACAGCGCCTGTGCTCAGCCGCGGCCTCTGTTCCACGGCTGCTCAGAAGCCACCCTGGGGCAAGGTGACACCAACTGCTGGCCGGGGCCAGCCAAGAAAGTCTCAGTTGCTGACACATCTCCCATTCATCTTCTCCGACAGTGTTCCTGAGCACAGCTCGTGGCTCAGGGAGAGAATGCAAACTGGAAAAACTCACAGCTTTGGCAGAAAACCCTCACTTCCTCCAAGTCTTCAGTCTCTGCCTGAGCACACGAGGCTGCAGCGGCTGCCCTCTGTCCAGCCCTTGGCTGACTCCCCCGCCCCCTTCTCCACTGTGTGTGTGTCTGTCTCAGGAAAGGGGTTTTTGTGGGTTTTCTCATTGCTGTGTCCTCAGCTCTGAGAACCCTGGTAGGTACGCAGCAGGGGCTCGGCAGATACTTGTTGCAGCAAGAAGTGAAGGAGGCCTGGCCACTGTGCTCTGGCCCTAGCCTCAGAGAGTCCACAGCTAAACAGCTACTGCCCCATGTCTCAGTTTTCTGTCCTGGAAAATGGGGATGATGATCCCTATTGTCTTTTTCAGAGTTTCTCAAGGAACAAATGGATCAACATATATAAAGTGTTTGAAAAATATGAACACTCTATGAAGGCAATTGGCCCACACTCATTAGTATTGAACGGGGCACCCAGCCTCCGCAACCAGTGAACCAGCCACATGCACGGGTGCTTGTTTCTTGCCTCGTGGCTGAGGCAGCTACCCACTCCACACTCCTGAGCCATGAAGACTGCTTTTATGTCTTTGTCCAAAGTTATTTTGGGCATGCAGCACCCCAAGAAATGAGAACCCAGACCACTGTGCCAGGTTTGCAGGCACACCACGTGAGATGTGCACTTACTGGGTGGAAATTGAACAAAAGGCTGTACGTATAGGATCTGAGAGCGTGGCTTTCAGGGCCTGTGCTTCAGGTAAGGGGACGACATGGTCCCGGCTCTGCAGGAGCTGAGAGGAGGCAGGATTCTCCAGGGAGCACGTCTCTTCCGGTTCTGCTGACTCGGGAGGGATAGGTGAGTCGGCATGGGGCCAAGAGCTTCGCTGATAGAAGTTGCTCTGGGTGCTGAGGCGGGGCGGGCCCATAGGAGAGCAGCTGGCTCTAACCAGAGCAGGAAGGAGGCCCTGGAACTGCAGCGAGGACCCCGCTGGGTCATCCGCTTAGTTGGGGGTCAGCTGGTCCCATTCTAGGTCGCCAGGGATCTCCCGAGCGTGGCTCCTGCCAGCAGCTCCCAGTCACTGGTCTGCCCCTTGCAGGATTCTTGGCTCTGACATTAGTAATGGCCTCACCCAGGCATTTCCCATCAGTGACCCTGAATCTTAGCTCCCCCTCTGTTCCCCGGGATGTCGGCTGTGGATGCACACAGGTGCCCGTGACAGAGAAACCCAGGCCTCACCATCTGCCCCTTCCCTTCCTCTCAAGGCATCGGTGGGCAAGTGGGAAAGGGCTGAGGGCCTGAGTTTAGAGACTAGTTGGATGTGAAGTCTTGGCTCCACCAAACCCTGGCTGCGTGACCTTGGAACTGTTACCACACCCGCACGGTGGGACGACAGCGCCTCTCTTACTGTCTGTGTGAGAAGCACAGGAGACTGGGCACTGTAAGTGCCCACAGGTGGTGTGTGAGGAGCTCACTGTTGCTGGGGGACAAGGTGATGTCTCCAGAGCTGCCTGTCTGCACGGAAGTCTCGCGTTGCTGACACCAGAGGGAAGGGGGAGCCCATCCTGGCCATGCATGCTGGTTGTGCAGGTGCTGTCAGCTCCTCACCACGGGCCTGCGAGCTGAAATGGCCCCACTCACCAGCCAAGGGGAGGAGAGAGGCCCTGAGGACCTTGCCCAAGGGGAGGGGCTGACAGCCGCCGAGCTGGGCCTCCAAGGCTCCCAGCTCTGGTTCTAAAAGCCCACAGCCTTTCCCGGTCACTAGGCTGCATCCCAGAGAAGATTCCAGGCCGCACAACTAGCACAGTTTGCCCACAGCCTCCACAGCAAAAGACACGTGGCCAGAGCCTCAGGCATCCAAGGGCGACTGGCTTTGGTTTTTGCACTCTTAAGAATGGGCGGCCTCTCTCCCCTCGCTGTCCTTTCTGCTAATTAAAACCTCACCCCCACTGTTCCCACCCCTGGCTGCTCATTAAGTGTTTCTTGCCTTGACACCGACATCCTTTGTTTCCTGAGTCCTGGGATCAGATCTCCAGTGAGAAAGAACAGCGCCTGTGCTCAGCCGCGGCCTCTGTTCCACGGCTGCTCAGAAGCCACCCTGGGGCAAGGTGACACCAACTGCTGGCCGGGGCCAGCCAAGAAAGTCTCAGTTGCTGACACATCTCCCATTCATCTTCTCCGACAGTGTTCCTGAGCACAGCTCGTGGCTCAGGGAGAGAATGCAAACTGGAAAAACTCACAGCTTTGGCAGAAAACCCTCACTTCCTCCAAGTCTTCAGTCTCTGCCTGAGCACACGAGGCTGCAGCGGCTGCCCTCTGTCCAGCCCTTGGCTGACTCCCCCGCCCCCTTCTCCACTGTGTGTGTGTCTGTCTCAGGAAAGGGGTTTCTGTGGGTTTTCTCATTGCTGTGTCCTCAGCTCTGAGAACCCTGGTAGGTACGCAGCAGGGGCTCGGCAGATACTTGTTGCAGCAAGAAGTGAAGGAGGCCTGGCCACTGTGCTCTGGCCCTAGCCTCAGAGAGTCCACAGCTGAACAGCTACTGCCCCATGTCTCAGTTTTCTGTCCTGGAAAATGGGGATGATGATCCCTATTGTCTTTTTCAGAGTTTCTCAAGGAACAAATGGATCAACATATATAAAGTGTTTGAAAAATATGAACACTCTATGAAGGCAATTGGCCCACACTCATTAGTATTGAACGGGGCACCCAGCCTCCGCAACCAGTGAACCGGCCACATGCACGGGTGCTTGTTTCTTGCCTCGTGGCTGAGGCAGCTACCCACTCCACACTCCTGAGCCATGAAGACTGCTTTTATGTCTTTGTCCAAAGTTATTTTGGGCATGCAGCACCCCAAGAAATGAGAACCCAGACCACTGTGCCAGGTTTGCAGGCACACCACGTGAGATGTGCACTTACTGGGTGGAAATTGAACAAAAGGCTGTACGTATAGGATCTGAGAGCGTGGCTTTCAGGGCCTGTGCTTCAGGTAAGGGGACGACATGGTCCCGGCTCTGCAGGAGCTGAGAGGAGGCAGGATTCTCCAGGGAGCACGTCTCTTCCGGTTCTGCTGACTCGGGAGGGATAGGTGAGTCGGCATGGGGCCAAGAGCTTCGCTGATAGAAGTTGCTCTGGGTGCTGAGGCGGGGCGGGCCCATAGGAGAGCAGCTGGCTCTAACCAGAGCAGGAAGGAGGCCCTGGAACTGCAGCGAGGACCCCGCTGGGTCATCCGCTTAGTTGGGGGTCAGCTGGTCCCATTCTAGGTAGCCAGGGATCTCCCGAGCGTGGCTCCTGCCAGCAGCTCCCAGTCACTGGTCTGCCCCTTGCAGGATTCTTGGCTCTGACATTAGTAATGGCCTCACCCAGGCATTTCCCATCAGTGACCCTGAATCTTAGCTCCCCCTCTGTTCCCCGGGATGTCGGCTGTGGATGCACACAGGTGCCCGTGACAGAGAAACCCAGGCCTCACCATCTGCCCCTTCCCTTCCTCTCAAGGCATCGGTGGGCAAGTGGGAAAGGGCTGAGGGCCTGAGTTTAGAGACTAGTTGGATGTGAAGTCTTGGCTCCACCAAACCCTGGCTGCGTGACCTTGGAACTGTTACCACACCCGCACGGTGGGACGACAGCGCCTCTCTTACTGTCTGTGTGAGAAGCACAGGAGACTGGGCACTGTAAGTGCCCACAGGTGGTGTGTGAGGAGCTCACTGTTGCTGGGGGACAAGGTGATGTCTCCAGAGCTGCCTGTCTGCACGGAAGTCTCGCGTTGCTGACACCAGAGGGAAGGGGGAGCCCATCCTGGCCATGCATGCTGGTTGTGCAGGTGCTGTCAGCTCCTCACCACGGGCCTGCGAGCTGAAATGGCCCCACTCACCAGCCAAGGGGAGGAGAGAGGCCCTGAGGACCTTGCCCAAGGGGAGGGGCTGACAGCCGCCGAGCTGGGCCTCCAAGGCTCCCAGCTCTGGTTCTAAAAGCCCACAGCCTTTCCCGGTCACTAGGCTGCATCCCAGAGAAGATTCCAGGCCGCACAACTAGCACAGTTTGCCCACAGCCTCCACAGCAAAAGACACGTGGCCAGAGCCTCAGGCAGCACATGCCAGCCCACCCACCGCCGCCACCTCGCTCCGCGGTAACGAGAACCACCTGCTGCAAGACAAACCCAGGGAGAGAGGAACAGCCTGGCTCACCTGGAGATAGCAGCCGGGACAGCAGCAGGCTGGCCGGACACAGGCAGGAGGCCAGGGGACGGGCAGGGCCGCTGCAGCCGGGGCCTAGGCAGGGACCCAGCATTCAGTGCTTCCTCAGGACCCCCAGCCTCAGCCTGGTAAAGGGAAACGTGAGCTGACACTTGTGAGCTATAAACACGTGTCACGCACGGTGCTGCCTGCCTCCCTGCACTGAGCCTGATCTGCAGCTCAAACTAATCCTGTGAGATGGATCTTATTCTCGTCCAGCAAATAAGGAAACAGGAGCCAGGCCACCCTCTGGACAGTGCAGCCAGGGGCTCAGTAAAGGAACACAGCTCTGGACCCGGCAGAGGTGGAGCCCAGAGGCACAGGGAGGGGACCGTCCCTCTGCAGATGCTGTGCTTCCTCCTGGGAGGCCTCCTGAGTCTGCCCCCACCTCCCCTCCAACCTCCACTGCTCAGCCTTTGAGGGCAGGGAAGTCCTCACCTCTCTGATGCCCTCCCCAGCCTTGCCTGTTAGATCTTGTCCATGGAGAAGCCGACCCAACACCTAGCATACTGGCACCTGCCTAGACGGGACTGAGATATTTGATGGCAGACAAACAGATGACTGGATATGATGTCTAGAACAGCACAGCCAACAGATCTCTCAGCCAGGACGGGGCTGTGCCTCCACCCTTGCCGCCCTGGCCAGCAGCTCCCGATCACAGGTGGCCCTGGCTGTCATGTTGGACAATGCAGGTCTGGAGACCTGGGCTTTGTCCACTTCCACCACCGCTGCCTGCGGCCAGCTTCTTAGCCATGGCAGTGTGACAATCAGCTGGAGAGACCCGGCTGATTCTACACCTGGGTGGATCCAACTCTTCAGAACATGCTCATCTTGAAATATCTTTGGGGAACTTCTTCCACCTTCGTTGGCTGTTGGTACCAGCTAGACATCAGGATCATGATTTTTAAAAAGCATGAGGATTCAGTTCTCCACAGCCCTCAAATCCTTCTCTGATGGTCAGGCAGGCTTGTTCAGCAATTTAGAGGACCATTTGGGGTCTATCTGACTTCCCAGCTGGTGCTAGTGGTAAAGAACCCAACGGCCAGTGCAGGAGACATAAGAGACAGAGGGTTGATCCCTGGGTCAGGAAGATCCCCTGGAGGAGGGCAGGGCAGCCCACTCCAGCATTCTTGCCTAGAGAATCAGTGCTGGACATGAAGTGACTAAGCACTGCTTCTCAGCTCAGCACCCGGGGAAGCTGAGCACAGAGACAAAATGTGGGCATTAGCAGGCTGGGGGGATTTGGGGTAGAGATTAGAGTGCAGAGCTGGCAGCACCCAGACCAAAAGCATCCCTTGGGATCAGTCTAGCATCTCCCAGAGTTCAAACACTGGGGAACATCAATAGCCATCCCAGGAATTGGCGCCTTGAAAACTGTCAGATACTTGTTTATGATCCATTCTTCCTTCCAGAGCACCTGGGACCTACCTGGGAGCTGAGCAAAGGTCAGAGCAGGTGGCAGGAGGCAGACTCTGCAGCTGGGGACGGAGACCATGAGCCCAGCTCTGGAGGGGTCATCATAGCTTCCTGCTCTCCAGCGTGGTTCTCTGGAGATAGCTGGTGGGTCACTGACCCCTGGATGATGGGAGTTCCCCGGACAGAAGTGGCAGAACCACTGTTAGAGTTAGGCTGAGCTGCCGTGGGCCAGCTTGGGGCACCTCCTGGCTTAATCCCCACTGACCTGAAAGCTCGCTCTTAGAGCAGGCTTTCAAATATGGTCTCTGGGGAATGAGATGGTATGACTGTGGCTCTCGCGCAACTTTGTGTGCCCTGGGCTCTAGGTGGTTTTGCTGGAATTTGGAGTGTGGGGGGAAGGATGGGGAGGGTGACAGTCCTTCCAGTGGTACTGGGACACCAGACCTTGAGGATGTCTTATTCCCCTCCCACGCTGGGCCAAGCACAAGTCCCACCCAGGAGGGCTCCTTCTTCTTCCTTCTTCTTTCTTTCTTTCCTAACCCAGGCCCCCTTTCCTTCAGCAGCACGGGCACTTTCCCTCCCAGCTTGGGGGTGCAGCGATCCCTCATCTGGGTGCAGTCTCCGGAGGGGAGACCTGTGAATGAAGCCCAGGGTTGCTGATCTGATCTGAGCTTGCTGACTTCCACCCAGAATTCTCAGGATGCTCCACGGCGTGGCTCAGGATGGAATGAATTTTTCGGCCCAAAGTAACAGACTCTTGTGCTATTAGCTGAGGTGGCTGTGTATAAGAGACAAAACGTTTTTCCTGGTTGTCGGAATCTGTCTAGACAGGCCTCGGTCATTGCCTGACTGCAGAGCCTCGGCACCAGGGCCTCAGTCTCCTACTCACTAGGATAAGGGCGTAGGACCAGGTGCCACGCTTGTCGGATTGTGTCCTGCAGAGGCTGTGGCTGGGGTGGAGGGGGTGCACCTGGAACCCTCACCTCGGCTTCCTCTAGGCCACCTTTGCTTTTGCCTCTTCTGTTGGTTTACATCCCTGCTTAAGACTTGCTTTGCAGAAAACAGTTGATGGCTAAAAATAATTTGGAATCCCTTGACTATTTGGTCTCAGAGGTGCCCTTTTCGCTCTATAATTTTAAGGTAGCACCTGCTAATTGGCTCTGATTGTACGCCCAGGTCAGAGACTAACAGCTTGTGGCGAGAAGTCCTGAGACTAGGTTTCAACTCATTTTAGCAATTTGCTCACTTCTTTACGTTTGACACTTGGGGTTACATATGAAGCGGTTTTTTCTTTCTTTCTTTTTTTTTCGTAGGAGCGTTACTATTTTGAAGCAAATTCTCTGCATTCTGGGAGGCTGTACAGGGGAGTCTCTCTCCCATCTCATTTCCCCTCTGCGGCAGCTTTGGGATGGTGGTCGGCTCTGTGAGGGAGGTCAAGGTCACGTCTTTGTCCATTTTTTCTGGAGTCTCGTTGTGCCTCTACCCCAAGAGGGGTCAGTGTATGTGTGGTGAGAGCCATTTCATTCATGGGTCACGGAGACGGTGCAGCTTACCACCTTCAGACCGAGTATAAGGACTCGCGAAGCCCTCCCTAGGCCCGGAAGCTCACCCATAGGACGGCTCCAGCAGCTGCGTGGTGAATGCCCATTCCACGTGTCAAACTTTCAATTCACCGCTTCTGCCGCTGAGCTCTTGGTACTTGTGTGTTGGGAATCAGGCCACGAAACCTGCTTTTGGGGAGAGAGCTGAAGAACCCCTTTAACCTTCAATGTGGTTTCTCATTTTCTTTTTAAATCAACTTTATTAAGGCATAAGTGACATGCAACAGAGCAATGCCAGTTTAAGAGCACAGTTCTACAGCTCTGAGAACTGTATTCCCGTGTGACTACCAACCCAGTGTAGACATCGAGCATGTCCACCATGCCATCCCTCTGTGTACTGTGCGTGCCAGGACAGGATGGTGGATAAGAGAGGGCAGTGGGTGATGGAAACCTCTGCGTTGGATTGGGATCGAGTTATATGAAATACGTTGTCAACATCCATACAACTGGACACTTAAAATGTGTACTATTTACAGTAGAGGACATTGAAGCTTAGAAAGATTAAATACATTTCTCTCTGCCACAACCCAGGGTTGATCCTAGATCTGACACAAGGATCAGCAGATTTCTATCCTATGCTCTTAACTACCGTCCTAATCTGCCTCCCTTCAACATCATATTCATAGATGGAAGCGATGAAGGCTGGGGACTAGCCACCTGGCCCAACCTTCTCATTACATACAGAAGGAAACAAGACACTGGGGGTGAGGCGGTTCAGGCAGCAAAGCAGTGGTGAGGCCCAGGTCAGGGCCCACACTCAGCATACAGAGTCCAGTGATGGTGCCTGCCTGGCGATGTCAGTGCCTTCACGCCAAATATGCCTCAGCTCCTGTGGGGTCTCTGCACACAAGAAGAGCTTGTCATGTCTCATTTTATCACAACGACTCTTCGCGTGAACATGGAATGCCCTACAGTCACACTTCTCAGACCAACCAGAATGCACAGTGACTCTTGCTAGGATCCTACTAAAGTGTAGATGCTGATTTAGAAAAGCTTTATTGCTGTTGCTTAGTTGTTCAGTCCTTCCTGACTCTTTTGGACCCCACGGACTATAGCTCACCAGGCTCCTCTGCCCATTGGGTTTCCCAGGCAAGAATACTGGAGTGGGCTGCCCTTTCCTTCTCCAGCTGATCTTTCCAGCCCAGTGACTGAACCCACGGCTCCTGCCACATCTCTTGCATTGCATGCAGACTCTTTGCCTCTGAGCCACCGGGGAAGCCTCTAGAAAGGCGGGGGAGCTCCAAAAGGAAAAATTCAAAAACAAAATTAAGTGAATTCAGTTTAGACATTCTCTTAATTTTCCTCTCTCCCTACAGAGGACACACAGGCACATGCCTCACAGGCATAGAACACAGTGAGCATCTGATATGAACCTCGACGTAGACACTGAAAACCTTGACTAGAAGACAAATCCTTGGACGTGGGTTGACTGGTCACGCCCACAAACCACACTGAATATTTCATTTTCCTACACTTTCCAACTGGAATTAGATATCACAGGACTAAGTATTTTGATTGACTCCGCATCTGGGTCCCTGGACATCGCAGGTCCCCGGGACTGCTCGGCCGCACTCAGAGGTTTTCATCGTGCTCCGCCAGAGCCACTTTTGGCCTGTGATTGATTGATAGATCCTGATCCAAGTCCAATTGCTCTTCCTTTCTGTCTAGAAGGATTTGGGATTTATTGATCTCTGTCCAGGCTCATCTGGGGAGAATAATGCGGCTACAGCAGAGAGAATGCCACTTGGGGTCCTGCGTTGTGCGTTTCTATTTCTCCTGCCAACTCCGACCGAGGCTTTATCTGTGGTGCTTTTGGCAGCTGGTAGGCATGGTGCCTGCCTGAAACTAGTCTGATTCCCCATTCCGCTGCCTGTCCTTTGATGGCATATTCATTTAGGCACATTACAGTCGTACAGATGCAGGCTGACCCAGTTAGCTCTACATGCGTTGTGAATCCAGTTAATTGTATATCAACTAATTGCATAATTTATTTATTAATGGAGTGAATTAAGATCCAAATGCCGCAGCTCCTCTTCAGAGCATCAGGGTTGGTAAGAGGCAAGGCTTTGGAAGAACATCACATTTTAGAGCCACGATTCCACTCTTCCTCAAAGTTAATCTTGTTTTTTTTTTTTTTTTAAACTTTGAATAAAGAATCGTGTCATGAAATAAGTATGAGATTTTTTTTCAAAAGCTATATTGCTAAAATACTAATAATCCTTTATATTTTGCTGCATAATATTGGGAAACAAATATTGACAGATCACATTGGTGCCACCCAAGAGAACAGTTCTGAGAATACATATTCCCAGTTTAGAAGGAATCCAGGTTTTTCCTCTGTCCTCCAGGTATCCCCTCCTGAAATGGTGGTGCATTGCTGAATGGTCAAGACTACATGAGATCTCTAATCTGAGGGAGATGCAGTCTAACCAGCCGTGAGCCCCAGAACCCTGGCCATGGATGCTGCTCTCTACAGAAGGAGGTTGCCGCTTCCTGGGTTTCAGCAGCAAAAAGCAAAGGTGCAGAGTGACTTCTTGCTAACAGCCTGCCCTAAACCACCATCCTACTGTCCTCAAAGACTTCTCATTGCTGGTTTGGGGAGCAAATCATCACAGCTGTTTCTGTAGCTTTCCCACACAAGTGCAGGGATAGCATTTGAGTGCAAATACTTTACATAGGAAGTGAGCTCAAAAAGCTCTGGAAGAGGAGTGGGAACAAAAAGGGACCCCCACTAAGGGACATGTTACCAAGCAGGATGTCGCTGTGAGAACCTCTGGGAGACTGGAGCATCCTCAGCTGTCCTCCCTGGGAGTGAAGAAGCTGCCTCCAATTTGTCCTCCAATTCTAACCTGCCATTGCTTTTCCTGGGAGCGTTCACTCCTTGGTGTTTGTCGGAAGATGATCTCTTCAGTGGCCTGAGAGAATGTCCTCAGGGGGAGAATCGCAGGTGTTTTTGAAGAGATTCTAGAGGCTGGAATGGAAGGCCGAGAGCCTGGGGAGATGAGCAGGACACTGATGGCCAGGAGAAACCCGAGACCTAAAGAAGCCCACCCCAGCCCAGCGTAACAGCTTCCAGTCGGTCTACAAAGGGTCCAGAAGAAACTGATCGCTGCCCCTACAGAAAGACATTTCCCTGCCCAGCCCTGGTTTTGACTCTTTCATACCTCGCAGAATCCTAATTTCCTGCCTCAGTTTAAATCTTTTCCCAGAGGGACTCCCTGTGAGCCACATAAATTCCTTTTGGGGGGAGTACATTGAAGGGGCAGCAGAGGATGGCATGGTCAGATGGCATCATCAACTCCATGGACATGAGTTTGAGCAAACTCCAGGAGATAGTGGAGGACAGGGAAGCTTGGTGTGCTGCAGTCTATGTGGTCAGAAAGAGTCAGACACAGCCTAGCAACTGAGCAACAAAATCCGCACCCACAGGAATGCATTCTGTCCTTAGCTCCTGAGAAAACAGTTAAAATATTACCTGTGTGTGGGGGTGGGGGTGGGGGGGGAGTTTCTCAGTCAGTGTAGGAGTTGGTGAATCCAATACAGTATTATCTTGTTAGCATAAAATAATAATACCTTGCCTTCATATTATTTTTATAATTTGCAATGCACTTGGGTTTCTGAACTGTTTCTACCCAGGACTCCTAGGAGGAGGCATTTTTAGGTATCAGCAAGAAGAAAACTGCATCCCCAGGAGGGTAAATCAGGCCCTGGGGCAGCATGAGATAGCTATTAAGAACTCAGTTGACTGGAACTTCCCTGCTGGTCGAGCGACTAAAACTCCACGCTCCCACTGCAGGGGCAAGGTGAGTTCTATCACTGGTCAGGGAAATGTGGCTCCAAATGCTGCAACTGAGAGCTTGCCTGCCACAAACAAACAAACAAACAAACAACACACCAAAGATCTCACCTGCTGCAACTAAGACCCAACACAGCCAAACAAACACATGCAAAAAAAGATGACTTCAGTTGACCTGGGTCCCAGCCTTGGCTCCTTTGTATACCAGCTCTGAGCCCCAAGATGACTTCCTGAGCCTGCCCCCGCCATGAGACAACATCCTCAAATATAAGGCGAAATTTAAAATAGTGCATCCATAGGGTTGTCTTGGGACTTAAGCAGGATAGTGAAGTTGGGGTGAGTCGCTAGTACTTACTATGAACTGATTCAGCTGAAACTGCCCAGTGTGTCCAGGGCTTGAGCCTGGTTTCTTGGGCTGTGGGTCTTGTGCACTTTTCCACCATTCAGGTTCTTGGTTAAATCATGAAAAGTGAGTCCAAATCAGGCATTTTGAGGTTGGGTTTGTGCTGAACTTTCTCTTCAATTCCTACAAAGCCTGTAGTCACCGTCTGTGTATGACATGGGAGGGAAGGGGTTTCCCGGGCATGTGAATAGAGATAAAATGACTGACAAAATAAGAATAAAAACAGAGACGGATCCAAATAGCTGCACGGCTTTAAGAGAATGAACACCGTGTACCCGGCACAAAACAATCTTAATAGGAATAAATTTGCCTTTTTATGCTGAGAAGAGGCTGAAATGAAGCTTGCAGGGTCTTGGTGTTGCAGCATCATCTTTATGTTCCTAAATGAATAACAGATAAAGGATCCATCTTATTACAGGAGAAAGGGCCAAATGTGTTTGCTTTCAAGCACAGAATAAAATGAAATGCGTATTCTCAATGTGGAACTTCATTTTGATTACCCGTCTGGAGGAGATGAGCAGAGAAAAGCCGTCCAGGCCCACCCAAACTCTCCCTCCCCCGCCCTTTTTTATTTGTTATTGAAGCAAATGAGGCCAATTGTTGGAAATTTCTGTGCAGCCCTGAATGCCTCAATGGTGACTCTCGCTGAGATTAATGCATTTAATTTACTTCTCTGGTGTGTCGGAGACTGCCATTCAGCAGCCAGTTGGGAGTTCCTGGGCCTAGAAGCTGCTCTGTGATGAGATGCTGTCTGTCTGTGTCTGCATGAGCTTGTTGGCAGGGCTTTGGCTGTGCCAAGGAAGAATCGGGGTGGGCCTGGCATTTCCAGACTTCTGCCCCCTCCTCCATGTGTGTGTCATTCGCTTCCGTCCTGTCTGACTCTTTTTGAACCCATGGACTGTAGCCCGCCAGACTCCTCTGTCCATGGGATTCTCCAGGCAAGAATACTGGAGTGGGTAGCCATTCCCATCTCCAGGGGATCCTCCTGACCCAGGGATGGAACCTGTGGCTCTTATGTCTCCTGCACTGGCAAGCGGATTCTTTACCCCTAGCATCACCTGGCTATAAGCTAAAAAAAGGGGGAAGGTTGAAATATACAGGCCAAGACAAGCAGAAGAGACTTGCAGTCACTGTCTTTCCAGGTGTTCTGTGCTGTCTTCTCTCACACTGGCCTTATCAGGAAAGGCGCTGCTTCCATTCAAAGCAACACTTCCCACCGAGGGGATGACTACTTCTCTTTGTGGCTCAAGCAGTTTTTGGCTTTTTAATGTGAAGTGTCAACTCTGGGCATCACCCAGGATGCAGAGTGGCAAGTGTCCACTTGATTCACAAGTGTCCACATAGGGCACCGTGCTAGGTCTGGGGGCACAGTTGGTACACGATCCGGGTCCTCCCTGCATCTAGATGGTTGGGGGTGGGGGTGATCAGTTGCACACAGGCATTGGACACAGATCTACTTAATTACAGCTTTGATAAGCGTCACGAGAGGAATGTATACACAGGGGACCCAGTCTAGACTGGAGGAGTTCAAGAATTCTCCTCCATAGAAAATATTATACTTTGATGAAGAAGGGCTGAGGCCAGAGTAGAATGCAGGCCTTCTGGCCTCTAACCTATAACACACTCCCTGGCCAGTATCTGATCCTGTTTGTAGCATCACTGCCTTAGGGCAAACCCCTATGAATCCTCAGAGGGCAGGGGATTCTATCTCTTTAAATTTTGGTCCCTAGCAAGGAGGCCGCTTTTCCCCCAAGAGCCTGGTAGAATGAGGGATTCTCTCCTATTTATTCTCAGCATTTCCTGGGTGCCTGTCCTCAGTGCATAGCTGTTAATTTCTCTCCGGCCAATGCTTCTTACTCCGCTTCTCCAACCCCACCGAGAATACCTTCAGCAGGATATCACTCCAAAGGTTTTATCGTTGGAGATGGAAAAATAAAGCTGTGGTCTAAGACGTCTTCAGGCAACTTTACTTAAGGTCATGACAGGAATAAAGTGCCTATAGTTATACTTCAGAGACATTGCAGGGATGATCTGGGTCCTGCATGGGTCCTCCTCCGTTCCAGAGCCCTGCAATGAGACAGTCATTACAATAAAGCAAGTCATACGCTCTTTTTGGTTTCCTAGTGTGTATAAAAGTTATGTCTATATTATAGTGTGCAACAGCATTATGTCTAAAAAATGCAAGTACCTTAATTAAAAAATACCTTATTTTTAAAAAATGCTAACTATCTTCTGTGTGTGTGTTGAGTTGCTCAGTTATGTCTGACTCTCTGTGACCCCTTGGATTGTAGTCCACCAGGCCCCTCTGTCCATGGCATTTCCAAGGCAAGAGTACTAGAGTGGGTTGCCATTTCCTCCTTCAGGGGATCTTCCTAACCCAGGGATCAAACCTGCATCTCCCGTCTCTCCTGAATTGGCAGGTGGATTCTTTACCACTAGTGCCACATGGCAACCCACTCCAGTATTCTTGCCTGGAGAATCCTAGGGATGGCAGAGCCTGGTGGGCTGCCGTCTACGGGGTCGCACAGAGTCGGACACGACTGAAGCGACTTAGCAGCAGCAGCAGCAGCAGTGCCACCTGGGAAGCCCAGCCATCATCTGAGCCTTCAGCAAGTCCTAAGCTTTTGGCTGGTGGAGGGTCTTACCTCCACGCTGATGGCTTTTGATGGATCAGGGTGGTGTTTGCTGAAGGCTGGGGTGGTCTCAGCAGTTTCTTAAAATAAGACAGCGATGAAGTTTACCACCTCAGTTGACTCACAAACAATTGTTTGTAGCATGCAATGCTATTTGATAGCATTTTCTCCACAGTAGAACTTCTTTCAAGATTAAAGTCAGTCCTATGGCTTTTGATGGATCAGGGTGGTGTTTGCTGAAGGCTGGGGTGGTCTCAGCAGTTTCTTAAAATAAGACAGCGATGAAGTTTACCACCTCAGTTGACTCACAAACAATTGTTTGTAGCATGCAATGCTATTTGATAGCATTTTCTCCACAGTAGAACTTCTTTCAAGATTAAAGTCAGTCCCCTCAAACTCTGCTGATGGTTTGTCCACTAAATGAATGTAATATTTAGAATCCTTTGGTGTCATTTCCACAGTCTTCACAGTATATTCTCTGGGAGTAGCGTCTATCTTTTTTCGTTCATGAGAATCAGCTCCTCATCCCTGAGAGCTTTATCCTGAGAGTCTAACAGCTCAGTCACACCTTTAGGTTCCTCTTCTGAGTCCAGTTTTCTTGCTACTCCCACCACATCTATAGTTACTCGCTCCACTGAGCTCTTGGACCCTTCAAAGCCTTCCATGAGGGTTGGAGTCTGTCTCTCCCAAACTCCTGTTAGTGTTAATATTTTGACCTCTTTTCATGAATCACAAGTGTACCTAATGACATCTCTACTGGTGAATCCTTCCCAGAAGCTTTTCAATGTACTTTCCCCAGATCCATCAGAGGCATCACTGTCTGTGGCAGCTACAGCCTTACAAGTTGCCTATTTTAAATAATAAGATTTTAAAGTTGAAACGATTCCTTGATCCAAGGGCTGCAGAAAGGATGCTGTGTTAGCAGACATGAAAACTACATTAATACCACTGTCCATCTTCACCAGAGCTTTTGCGTGACAAGGAGCTTGTCAATGAGCAGTACTATTTTGAAAGGAATCTTTTTTTCTGAGCAGTAGTTCTTACCATGGCCTTAAAATACTCAGCAAACCGTGTATGAACGGAAGTGCTGTCACCCAGACTTTGTCGTTCCATTTATAAAGTACAAGCAGAGCAGAATTAGAGTAATTCTTAAGCAGAGGGAATTAGAGTAATTCTTATACAGAGGATGAGATGGCTGGATGGCATCACTAACTTGATGGACGTGAGTCTGAGTGGACTCCAGGAGCTGGTGATGGACAGGGAGGCCTGGCGTGCTTCGATTCATGGGGTGGCAAAGAGTCAGACACGACTGAGTGACTGAACCAAACTGAACTGAACTTATAAGCCCTGGAATTTTCCAGATGGTAAGTGAGTACTGGCTCAATTTAAAGTCACCAGCTGCATTAGCTCCACCGAGGGAGTCAGCCTGTGCTTTGAAGCTTTGAAGCCAGGCATTGACTTTTCCTCTCTAGCTATGAAGTCCTAGATGGAATCTTCTTCCAATAGAAGGCTGTTTGGTCTGCATTGAAAATCTACTGCTTAGTGTGGCTACCTGCACGAATGATCTTAGCTAGATCTTCTGGATAACTTGCTGCAGGTTCTATATCAGGACTTTCTGCTTCACTTTGCTCTTCTTTCCTTACATTTCATGAACCAGCTTCTACTAATTTCAAACTTTCCATCTAGAGTCTTACCTCTCTCAGCCTTCACAGAATCGAAGAGAGTCGGGGCCTTACTCTAGATTAGAATTTGGCCTAAAAGTCTTCTCTCCAGACCCCTAAAACTTTCTCCACATCTGCAATAAGACTGTTTCTCTCCCTTATTATTTGTGTGTTCACTGGAGTAGCACTTTTAATTTCCTTTAAGAATCTCTCCTTTGCCTTCACAACTTGGCTAACTGCTTGGTGCAAGACACTCAGTTTTCAGCATTTTTCCGTTTCAACATGCCTTTCTTACTGTGTGTGTGTGTCTCTCTGTGTGTGTGTTTGTGTGTGTGTGTGCTTAGTCGTGTCTGACACTTGCAATTCCATGGACTGTAGCCTGCCAGGGTCCTCTGCCCGTGGAATTTCCCAGGGAAGAATACTGGAGTGAATTGCCAGTTCCTACTCCAGGGGATCTTACCAACTCAGGGATCGAACCCACATCTCTTGCACCTCCTGAACTGGCAGGCGGGTTCATCACCACTGAGCTACCTGGGAAGCCTCACTAAGCGAATTATCTCTAGCTTTCAATTTAAGGTGGGAGACTTGCCACTTTTCCTTTCACTTGAACACTCATTTGTTGTAGGGTTATTAATTGGCCCAATTTTAATATTGTGTCTCAAGGAATAGGGGAGATGGAGAAGGAGAGAGATGGGGGAATGGCTGGTCCATGAAGACATCAGACACACAACATATTCAAATGAGGGATAATGCACGTAGAATTGGAAACTGATGTTTAAAGAATGTGCATGCGTGTTTTAAAACCAAGTTCAAGTACAAATGGAGACTAGCTACATGATATCAGGAGCTTACTGCTTCTCTGGGGGCCTCAGTAACTCCATCTTCCAGCACAGGAACACTGCTGTTGTGATATTTCCCCCTGATTATGATCTAGATGGATGAGGCACCTGGAAAATGCCAGGATGGGTATGATCTGTAAAAGTGTCGTTACTGGTTTGCCTCTCCTGCATCTCCTGCCAGAAAGAACCACCTGAGGCTTGGGATGCAGAAGCCCCCTGGGTCCTTTAATGGCCTGACTCTGTGACCTGGAGGAAACCTTGGTCCCTTCCACAACCCCATGGGCTGGTCATCAAGCAGGAATGGTCCCAGCTCTCTCCCCCTCCCCACTCCACCCCACACCATCAACATCCCCCCCTGTGGGGACTGGGAGCTCTAAAGAGGAGATGCGTCATGAGCGTGATATGCAAGCCTCCAAGGGCTTCATCACTCATCCTGAAACACTGTCACGCAGCCAAGTATGTTCTCCTGTGACATTAAAAACCTCACTTCAGCGAGGAAAACAAACAGATAAAGAACACCCGCTAATGACTTTGGAAGGCCAGAGAGCAGCTGAAGTATTGTTTTTTTAAACGCAATAGATTTTAAACGGCATTTCCAATAATGAATAAGTCACCCAATTACTGCACTCTCCTCATTCCGCACACCTGTCCCAGTGATTCTCAATCCCCAGAGTGACTTTTATTTTTAACAATATTTATTATCATGAGTGTTATCACATTCGATGAAATCAGAGGAAGCCAGACGCCGCGTGTGGACGGCCCCCCGGTACGGAAAGGTTTTCGTCTTCTTTCAGATGCCGCAGCTGCTCGGGGCTGCCGGTCTCCAGTGGACCAGGAGGAGAGCTCAGGACACCTCTGTAGGGGCTCCATGACTGTCACCCCAGGATCTCACACCACAGTTGCTGCCAAGGGGCCCTGAGAATTTCCCAAAGTGCCTCCTGGAGACAAACCTGAGAGCAGCTCTCCTCGGCATCCAGAGGCCAGTGCTTCGGGTTTTGGGATAAACCTGCTCTGTCATTGCCACCCAGCAGTTCCTTCTGCTCCTGAGAAAATGCTGGAGAGCCCTCAGAAGACAAAGGGGTGAGGCCTCAGACATGCCGCTGGCGCAGCCCCTGATACTCTCAGACGAGAACAGAACCAGCGTGCCTGAGTCCCTTTGCTGTCCTCCCAAAACTATCACAACATTGTTTATCAGCTAGACTCCAATACAAGATGAAAAGGAAAGGTAGTTATATGGTCCCTGTCCTGCTTCACCTGACCTTGCAAACCATCCAGCCTGAGAGAGAAACTCACCCACGTCCAACGGCTAGGGAGCATTGTATCCAAGAACATTTTTTCAGTCATTTATTATCATTTATGAGAGCCTGCTGTATATTTTATATGGGACGTCTGATATGATAAGTTGAAGACAGAGATCCTGCATTGAAGAGGGCTCTGGTCCTGGCTGCTGGGAGAGATGACTGCGCACACAGATAGTTGAGTTGAGGACGGTGACAATACTTAACCAGCCCAGGACCTGGCAGCATCACATGTTCCGTCCTCAGTCCAACCTCCACTCCACAGTCCAGTCAAGAACGTGAAGAGACAGAAAAATAACTATTCCAGGGCCACATGACACTGAGAGGCAGCCCTGGGGTTGGAAGCCAAGATCTTGGTGTACAGAGTCACGCTCCTGAGAATCACGCTCAACAGCTGCCTACGAAGATGGGCGGAGAGGATGAAACGACTACCGTTTAGACTTGTTTGGACTGCAGGCTAACTGATGTGATGAGCATTTAACACGTGTTACATAGTTTAATTCTGAGAACTACCCAGCTAGGTAGTCAGGATGTTAGGCTGTAAGAGACAGAGTTAAGAAGAGGACTTCAACACAAGGAGCTAATAATATCAAACAAGTCACAGTAGATTCCGGGACCACAGAGGCCGGAACCAAGGACATGAGTGTGGTCAGGACTTTCTCTTATTCTCTCATTCCCGCCTCTTCTGCCCCCTCCCTTCCTCTCTGCCTCCCTCTCCCCCTGTTCTTCCACCCTCCCTCTCTTCTCCCCTCCCCACCCCCATCAACCCCATCTCTCATTTCTGAGCTTCTCTTCATGTTAGTAGAGTTAAGAAGAGGACTTCAACACAAGGAGCTAATAATATCAAACAAGTCACAGTAGATTCCGGGACCACAGAGGCCGGAACCAAGGACATGAGTGTGGTCAGGACTTTCTCTTATTCTCTCATTCCCGCCTCTTCTGCCCCCTCCCTTCCTCTCTGCCTCCCTCTCCCCCTGTTCTTCCACCCTCCCTCTCTTCTCCCCTCCCCACCCCCATCAACCCCATCTCTCATTTCTGAGCTTCTCTTCATGTTAGCTTCACTCTGACCTATGACACACCAGCTTTATGACATAGTGAAGACAAAGGAGTCTGGCAACCCCTGACTTAAGGTCTCACATCTTTACCTTCAGAATAAAAGTTTTCTTTCCACCATCGCCTAGAAATTTCTTGGTAAGAACGTTGACTTGTCTTGTACCAAGTGCCCACTCTTAGACTAAATACTATGCCTGAATAGCAAAGAAAGGTCACAAAAATGTAATTTCTGTTCATGAGGTTAGGAAGTGTGGAAAATGAATTTTTTTTTCAAAAGAGGTGAGAGGAGGGTGATATGACCATTGAAAAAATCATTGGGAAGGTAAGAGCCAGCCCTATGTGTGTTTGTCATGTGTAGATGTATTGATACCCTGCTTGCCAATGAGAAACTGGGGTTGAGAGGGGTTATGTAACTTGCTCAAAGTCTCATCTCTTGTACCTGAGGGATTGGAACAGGGTGGATGGTAGAATCAGTATCCATGTGGGGTAGCTTAGCCTCTGTTTAGAACATCATTAGGAGTAGAACCACACTTGAGTCCTTGAGGGAGAACTGGTTGACACTTGCAAACAGGAGGTCTCTATGGGGTGGAAGTTTTTCACCTGGATTAGAACAGTGGTAGTGACGATCGAGTCTCTTCACAGAGATGGGGGACAGTGGGTTCTCTATGCCTCCCAACCAGATGTGCCTCGTGATTGGAGCTCATGACTGGGGCTGGATGCTCAGTGTTCCCCTCAAAATGCAGTGAGTCCTCGAGGCTAAGCCATCATCACCTCACTGGGACATAAGCTGCATTCACACTTTAGTCTCCACCTGGACCTCACAGCCTCAGCCCACACCCTTTCACATCCCAGTTCCATCAAAGTTTGGAAATGAGAAAAGCCAGGATTTCTGATTGAACCGTGCTTAGCAGAGTTCACGAGGAAGCCATGCATCTGCAGTTCAGATTCAAGCCTGCTGTAACTTGGAAACTTCCAGAACGTTAGGTTAGTGGCTCTTGTCCCTGAATTCCAGGGTCATCCCCACTTCCATCAGTCTCCCTAAACCCTGCTTGAGTTACTTTTTCTGAGAAACTTTGTTGTAATCTCAAAGGACTTTCTCCTTCACTAGATTTCCTTCTTTCTTTCCTTTTTTTTTTCTTTCTTAAAACTTTTTCTTTTGTATTGGGTATAGCTGATTAACAATGTGGTGATAGTTTCAGGTGAACATTGAAGGGACGGGACTCAACCGTACATATACATGTATCCATTTCCCCCTAAACCCCTTTCCCATAGAGGCTGCCACGTAACCCTGAGCAGTGGTCCCTGTTGGTTACTCATTTTAAATACAATGATCATCCCAAAGTCCATGCCTGTTCCTTTACCCCCAGCCTCGCCAGATATCTGAGTGTCTCTAACTCCATGCCTGTCACTTTACCCCCAGCCTCACCAGATTTCTGAGTGTCTGTAACTCCATGCCTGTCCCTTTACCCCCAGCCTCGCCAGATTTCTGAGTGTCTGTAACTTCATGCCTGTCCCTTTACCCCCCGCCTCGCCAGATTTCTGACAGTGTCTCTAACTCCATGCCTGTCCCTTTACCCCCAGCCTCACCAGATTTCTGAGTGTCTGTAACTCCATGCCTGTCCCTTTACCCCCAGCCTCGCCAGATTTCTGAGAGTCTGTAACTCCATGCCTGTCCCTTTACCCCCAGCCTCGCCAGATTTCTGAGTGTCTGTAACTCCATGCCTGTCCCTTTACCCCCAGCCTCGCCAGATTTCTGAGTGTCTGTAACTCCATGCCTGTCCCTTTACCCCCAGCCTCGCCAGATTTCTGAGTGTCTGTAACTCCATGCCTGTCCCTTTACCCCCCGCCTCGCCAGATTTCTGAGTGTCTGTAACTCCATGCCTGTCCCTTTACCCCCCGCCTCACCAGATTTCTGAGTGTCTGTAACTCCATGCCTGTCCCTTTACCCCCAGCCTCGCCAGATTTCTGAGTGTCTGTAACTCCATGCCTGTCCCTTTACCCCCAGCCTCGCCAGATTTCTGAGTGTCTGTAACTCCATGCCTGTCCCTTTACCCCCAGCCTCGCCAGATTTCTGAGTGTCTGTAACTCCATGCCTGTCCCTTTACCCCCAGCCTCGCCAGATTTCTGAGTGTCTGTAACTCCATGCCTGTCCCTTTACCCCCAGCCTCGCCAGATTTCTGAGTGTCTGTAACTCCATGCCTGTCCCTTTACCCCCAGCCTCGCCAGATTTCTGAGTGTCTGTAACTCCATGCCTGTCCCTTTACCCCCAGCCTCGCCAGATTTCTGAGTGTCTGTAACTCCATGCCTGTCCCTTTACCCCCAGCCTCGCCAGATTTCTGAGTGTCTGTAACTCCATGCCTGTCCCTTTACCCCCAGCCTCGCCAGATTTCTGAGTGTCTGTAACTCCATGCCTGTCCCTTTACCCCCAGCCTCGCCAGATTTCTGAGTGTCTGTAACTCCATGCCTGTCCCTTTACCCCCAGCCTCGCCAGATTTCTGAGTGTCTGTAACTCCATGCCTGTCCCTTTACCCCCAGCCTCGCCAGATTTCTGAGTGTCTGTAACTCCATGCCTGTCCCTTTACCCCCAGCCTCGCCAGATTTCTGAGTGTCTGTAACTCCATGCCTGTCCCTTTACCCCCAGCCTCGCCAGATTTCTGAGTGTCTGTAACTCCATGCCTGTCCCTTTACCCCCAGCCTCGCCAGATTTCTGAGTGTCTGTAACTCCATGCCTGTCCCTTTACCCCCCGCCTCGCCAGATTTCTGAGTGTCTGTAACTCCATGCCTGTCCCTTTACCCCCCGCCTCGCCAGATTTCTGAGTGTCTGTAACTCCATGCCTGTCCCTTTACCCCCCGCCTCGCCAGATTTCTGAGTGTCTGTAACTCCATGCCTGTCCCTTTACCCCCCGCCTCGCCAGATTTCTGAGTGTCTGTAACTCCATGCCTGTCCCTTTACCCCCCGCCTCGCCAGATTTCTGAGTGTCTGTAACTCCATGCCTGTCCCTTTACCCCCCGCCTCGCCAGATTTCTGACAGTGTCTGTAACTCCATGCCTGTCCCTTTACCCCCCGCCTCGCCAGATTTCTGCGTGGCTCTCCGCCCCTGCTGCTGCCCGCTCGCCATCCCTCCTGTCTCACTTGCTCAGGACCCTCCCCTGTGGCCCATGCAAGCCTCCTGGCTCTTTCTCCTCTGGCAGGAAGTCAGTTGATCCCCTTACACTGTCTGCTGGCTCTTTCTGCCAAGTGGGCTGGGGTCCCAGGACTGTGTCCCAAGTCTCCTGTGAATTTAACTCCAGTGACAGAGTCACAAGGACCTGTCTGAAGGCAGCTCTCAGAATCCACCACCTCCCATCTGGCGGCTCCACCCTCGGGAACAAGAACCAGCCTCTGACTGGTGAGTTTCAGGCTCTGCCTCCCTGCTTTGCCATCTCAGCTTCCGATCACTGCTAGGCCTCATTAAATGACCCCACAGCCTCAGTCAGTCTTATCTCACAGTTGTTTTTGAAATAAAGAAGGGGCTGTCCTTTAAGACAGAAGAGAGAAGTCAGAGGAAAGAAGCGGGTAGAAATCCCTAAGAAGACTAATTATGACGTTTCTGCCTTCACTTCCTGGGGCCTCTGACCTCTGGAGCCTAAACTGAATGTACCCTATGTTCCCCATGGTTAGGTCCCAGATTTCCATTCTTTTCAAAGAACAAGTTCCGTGTCCAAAAAGTGATGGGAAGTTTCTAAAACCTTCCTTCAGTTCCTCAGAGGGGGTGGTGTTTCTTCATGCTTCCCTCTGACTGCTCTTTCTGAGTCTTTGTCTTTACCCTGGGTTTCTCGTGCCTTCTAATAGAGCCTCTGAATTATGTGTTGGCTTCTCCCATTACCCAGATTTGTGCAGCTGAGTAAAGCAGAGCAGACGAGCAGGTGCAGCAGCATTCTCCTCTCTAAGCCGTGGGCATGTGTGTCTATGTACATGCACAACCATGTAATCTCCTGACTGCCGCCCTGCTACAGAGAATGGATACCGGCTCTGAGGTCAGTAGCTGAGCGGCCACAGGGCTTCGGCCCTGGGAGCCCTGGTGCTGGTCTGACCCACTGGCAGACCTCTGGTTCTTCTGCTGCTTGGACGGTGGCTGGGAGGACTGCCTTGGGTCTCAATTGCTTCATTTCACTTAGCAGCTAGTTCATTAAAGTTTCCCTCCATTAGAGAAAGATATTCCCCTTGTAGTTTATGACACTGCTTGAGAGTTCCTCTCTGCAGATTCCCAAGTTAACCAGAGTAGAATAAAGATAATTAATGGATGTCCCTGCTCTCCAAGCACGTGGCCTTTAGGGNCATTTCACTTAGCAGCTAGTTCATTAAAGTTTCCCTCCATTAGAGAAAGATATTCCCCTTGTAGTTTATGACACTGCTTGAGAGTTCCTCTCTGCAGATTCCCAAGTTAACCAGAGTAGAATAAAGATAATTAATGGATGTCCCTGCTCTCCAAGCACGTGGCCTTTAGGGAGGAAGCCTCTCTCTGTCTCTCCCTCCTCCCTTGCTGTTTCCCTCACAAGTGCACACACATACACATTCATACACTGTGGGAACACTTGGAATTGCAAGCAGCTATAAGAGGAGAATTCCAATGAGTGCACACTTTGCAAGTACTGGGAGATTCTTTGACACTTCCTGGATGAGGAGGTCAGTGAAAACATATCCTCAGAAGATCTGTCTTATAGGTGTTTGTTTTCTCAGCTTGAATAATGTGTTGCTTTTATCATTACACAATACGAAATTATCAGACTCAAACATGTTAAGTTTCATCTCAAAATTGTGATCCAGACAGTCCCCCTGGATTCGTTTCCTTTCAGTTCTTGGTTGAGCCCTGATGTTGTGCAAGTACCGAGCTGAGGGTTCTGGATACAAAGGACACCTCTCTGGGGAGCCCAGAGGTTGTGGGGTACTGGCCTGCCAGGCACGTGGTGAGCCCACAGTCTCACACACAGAGAATTAGCACTTTGGGTAAAAGGTAGGATTACAGAGAATTCCTGAAGGAAGAGGTGACTCCGATGTTTCTCCAAGGACTGGTAGAGGTGGCCAGGTGAAGACCGGGTAGGAAGGGTGAGGATTGTAGAGCTGGAGGGCCCAGAGACGAGACCCACCTGGGGCAGCTGAGTGTGAGCTAGGGCTGGGGACCCAGGACTTGGCACTGTGGGGCCCGGTGCTCCTGCAGCCTGAGTTTCAGAGGAAGGCAGGGTGGGGGATGACAGTGGTTGGACAGAGGTCAGAGGATGAAGGCCTTGCGAGCCTGGGAGGATCCTGGATTTTCCCTGCAGGGTGAGTGGAGGACAGGAAGAAGGGGTGACTTGAGTTTGGGAGGAATGTGAGCAGACATTCATTTTGCATAGCTCATCTTGGGCCATGGTTGGATTTGGAAACTGTTAACAGACAGGGCATCGGTTTTTAGCTTGTTGTGATAATCTGGATCAGAATCAAATGTAGATAGATTAGGATGAAAGACAGGGATTCTAGAAATCTCTAAGAGATAGGATTAGTAGGGTTTGGTGAATGAATTTTAATCATGAATCATCTTCGCAAATGTTAACTCTGCTCTTCCATTCCACCAGTCCAGAGAGGTGGGGTGGTGGGGGTTATCCCTGAACCCAGGTGTCTCCAGTTCTCCAGACCTCGGGTTGGGCCTCCCCACCTCTGCTATGACCATGGACCTGGCTACCAGTGCATCTTATCAGGAGTACTGTGGTGGCCAGCCATCAGCATATTCTCTGAACAGCAAAAAGGTCCCATTCAAATCAGCCTCAAAATCTCCATCTCATCCCACCCAGTAGAAGTCAAAATCCTTGAAAAGTCCTAAACCCCCACATGGCCTACAGCCCCTTAGACGTCTGCTCACTTTCTCTCACTGGTCGCCCAGTGTTCCTTCCACTCTGGGCTCATGCCCCTCCTCCATTCCTCTTCTCTGCCAGACATGCTCCCAACAGGGTTCCCACACTTGCTGATTCCTGAAGAGTGCACAGCTCCCCCCTCACTTCCTGTTGGTCTCGATGCACAGGTCCCGTCTGCAGGGCCTTCCCAACACCCCGGGTGAAGCTTTAATGCCCCCAACACCTTCTCCCTCCTTGCTTCATGCAGCTATCTAGCCCTCTCATCACCCAACGTCTAATGAATCATCATCTCCACACCAGAATCACCTCTGAGCTCCCAGCTGTATCCTTAAAGCCTCTCACCCTGGGTATTCAGGGGACCTTTCTTGTTGAATACGTAAATAAGCAGAGATGCTGCTTACATGGGGAGAGAGCTGGGCGGTGGTCTCCGTGAGGGTGTGCAGGGGGTGGGTGAGCAAAAATGAAGGACAGCAGTGCAAGGGGGGTGACAGTGACGTCTGCATGTGACACACACGTTAGACACTGTCCAGTTCAAGTCACAGAATCCCCACAGATGATCCCAGAGGACAAGGTGTTTATAAAAACAAAGCCAACTGACTATTATGACAAACCGAGAAACAAAACCTCAAACAAGCTGCCCCAAACCAGAGGTAGGACTCAGTACACGCCAGGGGAACGTGTGAACCAATTCTAAGCAAATTACGAAGAAATGGAAGGGTGTGCAAGGGTGGGGAAGACAGTCCAGGTGTGAGAGGCCCTGGGGAGGAGGAGGAAGGAAGTGAATTGTTCCTTTATCTTTCAAAACGAAATATGCCCTGTCCAGCCACCCTGTTGATTTTTCACTGTGAGCAGGCTGAAAGGATCCAGCACAGCCTGAGTGCAGGTCCTTGGAGCTGGGCCCACATGTGCCAGATGACCATGGCCTTGGGCCCCAGGGTGCCAGGGCCTCTACTCACCACAAGGACAGACTTCTGGGTATAATTTAGGCTCCTGTAAGTATTTATCTGTGTGCAAACAGCCACATGGACACACCAGAGGCAGGGGGTACTCTACAGTTCAGAGTGGGAGTTTAGACCCTACACACAGCCACATGGACACACCAGAGGCAGGGCATACTCTACAGTTCAGAGTGGGAGTTTAGACACTACACACAGCTTGGTTTCCAGCCGCTTTGCACAGAAAAGGCCACGGCACAGGGATCCACAGCCCAGCCCCTCTCACTGGGGCCCCTGGGGAGCGTCTGAGCATGAACCTTCCCACCCATGGTGAGGGCTCTTCTCCCGCATCTCCCCTTCTGCATCCTGCTGCACACAATGGACAGAAGGCATGGCTCCCTCTCCTGATTCCTTTCCAGCCTCCCCACGGCTGAGCCTACAGGGTGTGTGTGTGTATGTGTGTAAATAGAGATGTGCATTGTCTGTGCAGTTTGCCCGTATCTGCACTAGTGTCTGCGTGTCTGTGTGTGTGAGTGCGGTCGCATTGTCAGACATTGGATGTCAGATGTTGGGGGGCTGGCCCAGGAAAGCCATCTCACACAAGGATTCAGAGCTGGCAGAGTGGAGTCTGCCAATCTGCGTCAAAGCCTCGCTCTGCTTGATAACTTCTGATCTTAAGTACATACACAAAGTCTATGAACTTTCCTTCTTGGAAATGGGAGAATGATATCTGCCCTTTAGGGCTTTGAAACAAATTTCATTAGGCCAAGTGGGTCCTGTGGGACTCAACGTTAGCTGTTACTGTTAAAAGTTTAATAAAATGACATTAGACCCTTGACACAGAATACAAGGCAAGTGTAACACTGGAGGAGCAAGAAATAATATGGAAAGAGAGGCGTGAGTGGGTTTGTGGTGTGTTTGCAGGCCTCAGAGGAGGAGGACCCTGTGTGAGGACCTGGGGCCAGCCTGGCCAGCAGACCTGCTGCGGGTGGGGCCTACCCTGACTGCGGCCCACTGCTGCTAGTGGAGACCTGGAGCAGGCTCCCTGACAGGCCTGCGTGGAGCAGAGCCGTGCCCAGCCGTCTCAGTAGGGCTGCTCTTATTCTGCATTTCGAGCATCTACCCTTCCCCATCCTTGGACGGCTCTCCACACAGGAGGCCAAGGAGAGGCCAAGGCAGGAACAGGCGTGAGGACTAGGTGGCCTCTGCCCGCTTCCAGCATCCCACTGCCTGGGAGGTGGGCCTCCTTTCCTAGGAGCCCCTGTGGAAGCAAACACATGCTCTGGCTCTCAGGGGCTCTTAAGCCAACCTCCCTGGAAACCAGCTTCATTCAAAAATGTTTAATTAACACCCTCCCACCTTCCTAAAAATAGGAAAGAAAAATCGATAAACACTAAATGGTTACAATCCTTGGATCAAAGCGGTTTTAAATTGGTTGTCTTCAGCTTCAGCCTCACTCTCAACTCTCTAATTTCCAGCCAAAGACATGGACTAGCTCTTCAGGGAGGGCCTGACGTGTCCCAAATGTGTCATTTGGACACCAGCACACTTGCCCCTTGGCGGCCACAGTCCCTCCCATTTCACATGCAGCTTCATAGCTGCATTCGTACCAAGGTAGGAACATTTCAAAATCTTCTTCCACACTCCTGCTCCTTTATCCCTGTGATAAGGTTGTTTGCTGAGCTTAGAAATTTAGGGCGAGGATGGAGTGTGGATCCAGTTAGCCAACTGCTTCCAACAATACAGGCCTTGAAATTAAAAGACACTTGCTTCTTGGAAGAAAAGCTATGACAAACCTAGACAGCCTATTAAAAAGTAGAGACATTACTTTGCCGACAAAGGTCTGTCTAGTCTAAGCTATGGTTTTTTCCAGCAGTCATGTACAGATGTGAGAGTTGGACCATAAAGAAGGCTGAACACCAAAGAACTGATGCTTTCAAACTGTGGCACTGGAGAAGACTTTTGAGAGTCCTTGGACTGCAAGGAGATCAAACCAGTCAATCCTAAAGGAAACTGACCCTAAACCTTCATTGGAAGGACTGATGCTAAAGCTGAAGTTCCAGTTCTTTGGCCCCCTGATGTGAAGAGCTGGCCCATTGGAAAAGACCCTGATGCTGGGAAAGGTTGAGGTCAGAAGGAGAAGGAGGCGACAGAAGGTGAGCTCGTTGGATGGCATCACCGACTCAATGGACATGACTTAGAGCAGACTCTGGGGGACTGTGAAGGACAGGGAAGCCCGGCATGCTGTAGTCCATGGGGTCGCAAAGAATCAGACACGACCAACTGGAAAGCAACACCACCACAGGCCTCAGGGCCTTTGCACAGGCCCCCAACTTGTGAAGCTCGTACCCCATGCCTTCAAGGCTCCCCGGGCTCCCCTGTCTTTATGAAGCGTTGCTTTCTCCGGGAGGCGTTCCCTGATCGAGTCTGAACACTCCCTGCACATGGACCATCTCCCCTGCTTCTAGCTTCTCTGTGTTCCTGGACATGGGCCACTTTCCAAACGGCAGACACTTGACTGATTTAACTTGTTCATCCTCCGTGTCCCTCTTGAGGAGGCAGGGAGCAGAAACCTTTGTCTCTGGGGGCTCTGATGTATTCCAGGGTCTGGAGTAGTGTCTGGCATTGAGAAGGGAATCAGTTAACATGTTTCTGGAGGAGAGGCAGTGGTTAAGAGGCTGGATTTTATAAGAATCGCTGAAACTCCACCAGCGACCAGTGGCCAGTGGCTGATTACTGGTGACCAGTGACCAGTGGCCAGCTGTTGATCTTGAGTACAGCTTCACCTGGCCTCTCTGTGCCTTCATCTCCATCTGTAAAGTGGGGTAATGGTAACAGTCCCTACCCCCAGAGTTGTTGTGAGCATTTTTAAAATATTATTTATTTGACTGCATTGGGTCTTAGTTGCGATACATGGGGTCCTTGTTGCAGCAAACGGGCTTCTCTCTAGTTGTGGGTCAGGAGTCACAGTGTGTGGGCTTCATTGCCCATCAGCATGTGAGATCTTAGTTCCCCAACCAGGGATCGAACCCCTGTCTCCTGCATTGGAAGGCAGATTCTCAACCACAGGACCACCAGGGAAGCCCCTGTTATGATGATTAAGGGTGCTAATATGTAAGATGTTTAAACAGAGCTTGATGCATGATGTCGGCTTTGCAAATGTCCTTTATGACTGTTGCTGTTAACAAGGACACCCAGCAATTATTAAGTACTTATGTGTGCTGACTGTCCAACTGAGTGGGCTAATATATGTAAAGTGCTTGCAATAGTGCTTGGCACATATTATGTGCATAATAAATATTAACTATCATTTTATTTTATCTCCTCTAATATACAAACCACACAGTGAGGTAGATACAGTTTCTATGCTGATTAAGCTTGGTTAGGTTACTTAACTCTCCCCAAGCCAGCCTGCTGTAAAGTGCAAACCCAGAGCCAGCCCAGACACCTCAACACAAGGCACCCTTATCAGGGGACCGACTGACCTCAGTTGCATTTCCAAGGCAGAGGTGTCATTGTTTACTCACGGTGTTTGCTGGTCGCTTCTTGACTAATTGTTACTTTTATTGACTGTGAGGGAAACTCCAAGACTCCTTGGATCACTAAGCCTCTGAAGCTCAGATCTTATCCAAGCCTATTCCCTCCTTTACGAGGATGCGTTACATGCAATTTATCTTTCGGGGCCTGTGGATTGAAATTGTTTAAATTGGCTCAATGCAGACGTTATATCCAGAGTGCAATGCTTCCCAACTGACCTGGTTTGGGAACTGAGGTCGTGGCTTTCCCCTGAGGGCTTGCAGTGTATTGGCTGCCCTAGAAAACACAGCATCTTCTGCTCCTTTCTGTGAGCACTCTGCCCGGCAGGGCACACGGACGCCCCTCTTGGCCAGGCTGACGGGCAGAAGCAAATGTGACACCTTCTTAAGATCTCTGAGTTGAGGGGAATTCTCAGAACTGAGGGCAGCAGTGGGAGACAGCCAGCCAGCGAGGTGGATGGTGACAGTTCTGAGTGACTGCCCCAAACGGCACTCCTTGGGAGGGTTCAGTTTCTCTTTGGTTCCTGGCCTGAAATGGCCTCTGGCCTCCCCAGGCAGGTCCTCACCTCGGAGAGGCTTTTCTGCAGCTCAGGAGGCAGGGCCCCAGGTCTGCAGCCTCAGGGCCCAGAGCTCTCTGAGAGGGTGCTGGGAATGAGTCAGGAGAGCCTTCTCCCCCTGGGGAAAGGCTCCCCTCACAGCTATAGAGGCCCTGCCCGCGTCAGACTCAGTGAGAGAAAAGCTCTGTAAATAGGCGACTGGAGAAGTCACTCAGGCAGGCCCAGAGAAGGGGGATGGAAAGGAGTGAATCCACGATGTAGCACAGAAAGGGAAAGGACGTGTGCAACCTGATGGGCTCTATTAATAGAAGGAAAGAGAACAGGAGTGCAGGCTGCCGAAATAGCAGGCAGGGGGATGAGAGAAAGACAGAGATGAAGAAGGGATGGCCAGAGAAAAAAGGGGACCCAAGGGGGGACCCGGGAGAGATGGCCTCATGGAACTGATGTGTAGAGAAGATGTTCCTGCTCACAGAGAGGCCTTGGGGTTGGCCCAGCCAGCAGCTGAGAGCTCTCGCTGCCCAGGGCCAGGAGCAAGCTCATGGCGTTCTAGAGAGGGGATGCAAGTGATGCAGGCTTCTTTCAGAACCACCAGAAGACTCTTCCTGCCCCCATGTGAGCCTCGTGGACTGCTTCTCCTCCCTGCCTTCTATTTTTCACTTTAATTGTCCAAATTTGATGTCACTCTTGGGGGTAAACCACACAGTGGTCTTTGTAAGGGCGCTCCTTGAATAGCCTGTATTAGAAAAGAAGGTTGGTGAGTACAGTCCCCTCTTCGGAGGGCATCAGAACCTTGCTGAACTGTCCCATTGAGGACGCATGCAGAGGGAAGCTTCCAGAGCAGGAGGGGCAAGCAGGCCTTCCTAGCGGGACCCCAGGAGAAGCGAGGCCGAGGGAGAGAGTGTGGTGGTGCTGGGAGGAGCAAGTGACAGGGTGGCTGGGCAGAGAGGCCCAGCCATACAAGAAAATATGGCCGGAAGTCAGCACAGTGGCCTGAGTCACAGAGCAAAGCCGTCTCATATCCTCACATGGCTTTGCTGTTTCCCATCATGGAGCAGTATCTGCCTTTCTCATAGACCATGACTTTCCTGTCTCATTTTTCCTCTCTGCTCAGGATGGACTCTCAGAACTCCAAAACATCTTTTTTTTTTTTTAACAATGAAGATGCAATTAGTTGTTCTGACAAGTTTCTTGAAACACAATAATGAAACATTGGAGAAAAGCAGAACAGCCTCATACAGATTTTCTCAGCGCCTCTTGCTTCTAAAACTATTCTTCCATGTTACTCAGCCATAAAAAAGGAATGCATTTGAGTCAGTTCTAGTGAGGTGGATAAACCTAGAGCCTGTTATACAGACTGAAGTAAGTCAGAGGAGAAAGACAAATTTCATATATTAATGTGTATATACAGAACCCAGAAAGATGGTACTGATGAACCTGTTTGCAGGGCAATGATGGAGACACAGGCATAGAGAATAGACCTGGAGACACAGTGGGGGAGGGAGATGGTGGGATGAATCGAGAGAGTAGCAGGGACCTATATACATTACCAAATGTAAAATAGATACCTATGGGAACCTGCTATACAGGCACAGAGAGCTCAGTTTGGTGCTTTGTGACAACCTAGAGGGGTGGGATAGGGTCGGGGTTGGGGAGAGGTTCAGGAGGGAGGGGACATATGTGTACTTGCGGCTGATTCCCCATGTTGTATGGCAGAAGCCAACACAACGCTGTAAAACAATTATCCTCCAATTAAAACAGCAAAATTCTTTAAAGCAATTATCCTTCAATAAAAAATGAGTTAATTAAAAAAGAAAAGAAAACAATATTCCTCCAAAATTTCGTATTGTAAAACTAAAGCATAAACATTTCTGTTGGGCAATAGACACCTGAGTGTCTATGTCACCCGTGTTCCTCATTTCTTCTTCGCTCTTTCTGCTTCCTCTTCTCATTCTGGAGCTGGAAGGGAGGCAGAGGGGGAGCAGCTGGAGGAAGGAGAGGGCAGAGAGGCAGAGGGATGGGGCTGCGGGTGGAGGAGGAGGAAGAGGAGAGAGAGTGCATCCGGTTGAGGTCAGGGATCTGAGAAACGCATTTAGTAAATTAAAATTGAAAATCAGACTCTTTGTCAGTATCTTTGAAATGGCTGTCTTTGGAATAGAGAGGAGAGAAGCGGTGAAGGTAGGGCGGTTGGGGTGGAGCTAGAGACAACTTTGGTTTTAGACAGAAATCACTTTCCAGTTTTGGAAAATAAGATTCTACTTTGAGGGTGAAGAATATGGTGTTGTGGAAGGTTTTGTATTCTCCATGCAGAACAGGAAGAGAATCTGGGATTAGTAAACATAGACTATCAGATTCTGTTTAAGGCCTTTCATTGCATCCAGAGGGATTACACCTAAACCACTTATGCTGAGTTGCAAGGGCTGTGGTTGGTCCCATTCCTATGAAAAATCTTGCCTAACGGGAGAACATCGTATTTTTTTTTTCCTAAGAGAAAAGAGAAAAAAGCTGATGCTGGTACTAGTCTAACTCTGAATGATACTAGTTCTTCTAATCACTCAACGATGCAGCATGTTTGCATCTAATTTCATCCAAAACACCCTAAACTGAAAATAAAGTGCTGTTTAATGGGCATGCAAAGATGTCATTTCATTTTGCTGAATGTTCTAGTAGCAACTACTAATTATTTCAATGTATTTTTTCCTGTAATTATTTGAAACAGACTATTCAGAGCTCCCCCATTAACTTCAAAAATATTTCAGTGTCCCGCAGAAATTCAATAGTATAAATTTAAATAGCTTTTCCCCTCCTTTCTTCAATTTGCTGAGAATACAGCTGCATGAGGTTGAGGGAGGGAACACTTCTTGTGCAAACAGAAAACAACTGAAGAAGAAGAAGAAGAAAGGAAACTCTTATCCCTAAACCCAGTCCTTCTACTTGGGGGCCCCTTCCCTGCTGCATTCAATTTTCTTCTGATTCTTGTGGGCAGGTGATAGAACTAATCCCCTAGATGCTATTTGTACCTTCCTCTGGCCAGAGAGAAGCTGGCAGGATGCAGATGGCAGATACAGGCGCTGAGCTGGCTGAGGAATTGAGTCACCATCTGCAAGGCCACATCCTCCCAGAACCAAACCCTGATTCCTATGTATATCATTTGGGAGGATAAGGAAGGAATAGCTAGACCACCATCCCCCACAGTCACCGAGGGGCTGCCCTGATGGGTGCAGGCATCACGACAGGGGTTTCAATGTCCCTCTTAAAAGGAGTCCGTCACCACATGTCTTCCTGTCCTGAGGAGCTCTCTACCCTCCGGCTGTAGCACGGCCATCACAGCAGCCAGGATGCAGGAATAAGAGGAACTGATCACAGACGGGTCACTTCTGAGGGACAGCAGAACCAAGAACCTGGATCCTGTCCAGCTTCTTTACTTGACCCTCCTGTGGCATCAGCCTTATAAACAAGTTTCCCCAGAGCAAGGTGAATACATGCAACAGCAGGTACACTCAGCCACGGGTGTTGGGGTTTCTGTTCTGCAAATGAATGTATTCACTGCACATGGGTCCACGGGGCTTCACTAAAATCCCCAGCACTCAGAGCCAGCGTTATCTGGAGATAACACCCTTTTTTTCTGCATCCTCCCATGTGGGTATGGGTGATGGGGGTGTCAGCTTGCAGGTGCGGCTGGCTCTGAGGTGTAAGCAGTGTGGGGCCAGGCTGAAACTGGCTTCCAAGGGATGGGCCTCATCTCACCACCTCCTGGCTTGAACTTCTCTCTTCCTAGTCCTGCACCTCCACTCCTGATGGGTCCTTTGTTGTCATTGTTCATGTCAATGACAATAAAGTCATGTCTGGCTCTTTGCGATCCCCTGGACTGCCGCACGTCAGGCTCCCCTGTCCTTCCCCATCCCTCAGAGCTTGCTCAAACTCATGTCCATTGAGTCAGTGATGCTACCCAACCATCTCATCCTCTGCTGCTCCCTTCTCCTTTTGCCTTCAATCTTTCCCAGAATCAAGGTCTTTTCCAGTGTGTTGACTCTTCATATCAGGGGGCCAAAGTACTGGAATCTGAGCTTCAGCATCAGTCCTTCCAATGAATATTCAGAGTTGATTTCCTTTAGGATTGACTGGTTTGATCTTCTTGCAGTCCAAGGGACTCTCAAGAGTCTTCTCCAGCACCACAATTCTTCACTGCTCAGCCTGCTGTATAGTGCAACTCTCACATCTGTACATGACTACTGGAAAAACCATAGTTTTGACTGTATGGACTTCTGTTGGCAAACTTATGTCTCTGCTTTGTCACAGCTAAGGATCTATTAAAGGTCATTTGCACATGATAAAAATGGAAAGCACAGCATATTTCTAGAACTATGCTGCCCAATCTCTAGCAGAGATCAAGAAATGGAGGGAGAAGTTACAGAAAACATCAACTTTTGTTTCTGAAGAGTTCTTACTTTCAGGTGTGCATAGTCTATTTCCGACTTAACCTTCTCAAGAATATCTAAATGACAATCTCAGCTAGACAGAAACAAATCAAATAATATTTACTTCAGCGATAAGGAGGCATAGAAGGAATGATACATCCCGGAAGAGGAAGTTCTACTGGTCAGCATGGAAAGCCCAGGAGGCATCACTGGGACCCCCCAGTCCTGAGAGCAAAGACCCTCTGGAATATTCCCATCAGGAAGCAAAGCTCCCCAGCAGGACCACACTTCTGTCTGCAAAGTGTGCTGAGAAGCTGAGAGGTAACTTCCTCGAGGCCTTAGGCTGGGTTCTGCCAGAGGCCCAAGTTAGATGAGTCCCTCCTGGTGGGAGTTTCCGACTTTAAAATGCCTTCATCTTTTGCTCACATGTCTCATTTTTACTGGCTGAGGAAGTCAGTAAGTAAAACATGACATTTGTATATATCTGAGTGGGCGTTCAAAATCCTCGCTTGTGTTGCTTCTCCAGTACCTCATGTACTCACTTGTTGAATGAGACAATGTGCCCTGAGATGGAACATAGGCTCCCAAGGTCATCTGAGATATAAGGTAGCTAAGTGTGGGGCGGGAATGTCCTTCCTGTGATGGCTTCAAATCTCCTTTAACTTCTTGATCCACACCTTAATCTACATGTCCCCTGAGTATGCACATCACAGCCCTCACGTTCATCGCCCCTTCTCTAAAGTTGTTTATCCTCCTTCAACAATAACCATCCGTGGAGCCAAAAATATTGAAGTCAGCTTTGGTTCTTCCCTTTCCTAGATGCTATGGTCACTCAGGCCATTAGATCTACCTGCGATGTGGGTCATGAACCTTCCCCTCTTCTCCACCCCTATCTGTCATCAGGTTTGTCCCTTTAAATGCATCATCCTTATAGAGAGATCTCTCTCCTTTCAGAGTCTGGCAGCTCCATTTCTAGTTAAAACAATTCAGTAGTCACTCATATCCTTCAAAATAAGTGCAGTTGGAATTGGAGTCTGGGCTCCAGACCACTTACTCCTTCTGCCCCTAACCACCCCTGAAGGAGGACCAAGTCTGCAGATGTTAGAGGTCCAAGACATCCAGTTTGAAAATCACCTGATTATAGAATAAAAAGTTATTTCCATGCAGTGAAAGCTCTTCAAGCCGTGGCCTTAGCCCATCTTTCCAATCTCATTTCTTGTCATCTACTGTCTTCCTATTTATATAACACAGGAAGAAACACTGGAAACAGTGAACATTATTTTCCATATTTGTTTTACAGATGAGACCATTGAGACCTGGCATGACTAAACAGCACACTCAAGGAGACGGTGTGATTCCCTGAGGCATGTGGAATGTAGTCCATGCTGCTCTTCACAACTTGCCGCCTGTGCCCCTCATCAGGCAGCCCCCTGGAGGGCCGGGCCTGAGCAGAGTCCAGGCTGTTTTTTCTGTTTCGAGAGAGGAGGCAGAATCTTTGATCCTGGCCTTCAGAGAATCCAAATAGAAACACTTAAGTATCCTTAAATGCACTCAAATGAAAAGGGCAATTAATTCAACTCTGAGAAGGACAGACTCCCGATCTATAAAATATTGACCTCATAAGGTTGCGGGGATTAAATCCCATAATGTATATGGAAGACCTCTGCGATCTTGAAAGCACAGAGCAGAAGCACTGAGACTTGCCGGATCGCCGGCAGGTAGCATAAATGAATTTTCTATCCAAGGTCCCTAGCCCTTTAGTTTTCTCAATTCCCCTGAAGCAGAGGAAAACACAACGAAACACTTTCCCATCACACCGAATTTTGTGAAGGTTTCATAAACTGGATTCTCTCCCCTCTTGCTTAGAAACTTTTATGACTTCCCTGACTGTATTCAGAGATAAAAGGCAAACTCAAAACCTTCAGTAGATAACCGGAACCTATAAAAATTTTCAAAAGGATAAAATAGAAATTGAAACATAAATACACACACATAATAAACTGTCTGTCCTCCAAGCCTCTTTCACTCAGTCTTCCTCATCCTGTGATGGCAACTCTATCCTTCTAATTATTCGGGCCAATTAGAATCAATACTGACTCCCCTCTGTGTCACACCCCACACCTGATACATCAAGAAAGCCTATTGGCTTAACCTTCAAAATAGACCTGCAAGCAAGCTTTTCTACCATCTCTGCTGAGAATACCCTCGATCAGTCAATGGCATCTCTCACCTGGATCACTGCAGGGGCCTCCTGGGGTTCTCCAGCTTCTGCTTAGGCCCCTATATCAGTGAGAATAAGCCACGTAATGGTGCAGAAATAAACACCATCAAATATCATCCCTTGACCAACAAAGTTACTTTCACTCACTCTCACAGTTAACATAGATTAGCTGGTGAATGGGCTCTGTTCATTGTTTTCTCTTGCCCACCCAGACTGATGGGCAGCCACCATTGCCAGTCATGTGGTGCAGGGAGAGCTGCCCAGAGGCTCTGGAAGGGTCCTCCTGGAAGTAGTCATACCTCACTGGCCAAGCCAGTCATGTGGTCGTGTCTAACTCTGAGGGGCAGGAGGGCGCGAAGCAGCTACCACCCAGGAGAAGCAGACATAGTCTGTGGATACACAGATGACCAGCACACACTCCTGGGAGCTGTTCTTCGCCCAGCAGACTGAGTCATCTTTTAAAGACCTGGACTTAAGGCCCTCAGGTTCCTTGAGTCAAAGCCGGAGTTCCAGCCACGACAACTAGGTACCCCGTGATGTCTCTGGTCCCACGTGTCCTACCTGTCGCTCTTTCGCTCAGTCCAGTCCTGAGCCATTGGCTTCCTTTCTGTTCCTCAAACAAGCCAGGCACAGCCCATCTTTGGGCTTTTGCACCGACTCTTCCCTCTGCCTGATGCATGTGTACCTGGCTAGCTCCTTCAAGTTTCCATCTGACCTCCTTAGGTTTTTGTTCTCAAATGTCATCTTACTCAAAATTGCATCCATACATCCCTATGTCTGACCAGGAGATCCATAGCTTCCTAGCTGCAATATCTTGAGAAATTTGCTTACCCTCACAAAGTTTCAAGATCCTCCCTTGTAAGGTTAGATGGATGGTAGGGGACTTGCTGGGTTATTATGAAAATCGAGTGAGAACATATACACGGAGTGCTACACTCCTAGTTGTCATCAGCATGAGGCTGGTTCTTTTTGCCCATTCCCTATTGTAAAATAACGCAATGGCCATTTAGTGGTCATTCATAGAATTCCATACTTTCATGGGTCAAAAGGGACCTTAAAGTTGATCTGGGCTAGTGTTTCCAAATTCTCTGTAGATCCTCATCAATGCAGACCAAAACATAACAAAGCAAAAAATAGAACAAAAACAAAATAACCCCACCATCTCCATGGCCAAGTAAATAAGGGCAAAAGTTTCTCCTATCTACGGTCACTGTTCAGACATTCAGAACTCACGTTAGCATATTGAAAGCTCTGAGAATCCTTTCAGCAGGAAAGAAACCTGTTCAACTTTGTTTGAACCAACATTCCCCAAACTTAATTGACCACAGAACCCTGCGCTTTCCCCTCCATATTAGTGCTTATTAACATCCTGAAGAACTAATGTTCTGTTGAACACAGCTTGGGAAGGGCTGAGCTAGTCTATATCTCGCAGTTTTCTGAGAATCAAGCTATAAACCAGAGAGGTTAAGCACTCAGTCCTCTGTGGCGCAGAGGCAGGGGTGAGACTGGACCCTGACATGGACCCAATCCAGGCTCTTCATGTCGCACTCACTTCATGATAAAGTCATCGAACATGAAAACAAAGCTGCTCTCTCACGTTTACTGAAGTCAGTTATGTCTTTGTTCCCTGGCTCAGAGCTCAGGGCCGTCACTGTCCATTTTCATCACCCCTTCACCTTGTTCTTGCAACAACGGATCAGCTGTCATGCACTCCTGATATCCTCTCCCCACTTGGAATTTCAGGGTGAAAAAAAAACCCCACAAACTCTGAGAGCAATGTCTAGGCAGAAGTGTTAGGCACTATTTACCTGGGTGTCTTACTAGACTGTATGTCTAACTGAGGGGGAAAATTAGTCTATAAATAAGGCAATGATCCCTCCATGGCTGTACGGTGTGGGAGAGCTCACAGACCAAATGCTGTGACAGTGAGCTGTCATTCCCTGGACCCCATCCTGCCCTCAAAGCTTACCTACCACATGCCTGTGCCTTCTTTCATCCTTTTCTCCTCTCCTGTGCAATGTGATGTGACAGGTGAACGTTTTCCAGAGATAAACATTTTCAGACAAGATGGATGGCCTGGGTCCAGGGGCTGAACATACACTGTTCGCTGAACATATATTTAGCTCCTGGCAGAGTGTTGTGATACGTTCTTCCCCAACGTGAGCTGGTTTATTAAAGAATAGTGCATAAAAGCTATCTCTGGAGCTCATCTGTAGCTCAACTGTTATTTATGTACATGAAGATTATATATTTCAGTCATGTACTTTGTTTTCAGACATTGTAATATTAGGTGCAAAATGATGTGTCTGATTGACACACAGTAGTGTGTATCTCATCCTTTCTTCTCTGATCTTTATGAGATCTTGGTTCTGATTGGCTTGTTTATGTCTCACAATCACACTATGAGAGGGACAGGATGCAGGTGAGTAAGTTGAGACACAAATGAGAGGTGTCTTGGCCAAGATCAGGTGACCAGATGTCTAGACATTTGAAGAACCTAGACTTGAACTCACCCTTTGACTCTAAATCCTGGTTTGTCTTCTTGCTCCTGACTGTGACCTAGGAAAGATTGGCTTAAACACTCATGCCTTGTTCCTGAATGAGGTCTTTCTTGGAAACCACACACCGTAGAGGCCAAGGTCAGGGGCGACAGGCTCCAAGTGCTCAATACCCTTCTTCCCCAGTGAGATGCATGCTGACATCGTCAGTATCATAGATGAGCAGACAAACTTCCCAACCTGTCCTCTCTCCTGTATAATTCAGCAAGAGAAAGATGTGATAAAAGCACAGTGCCAGTCCATTTTGTTTGTAATACATTTATGGGTATTAGTTAATAAGGAATGTGTACAAGTAGTAAAATATATTGCTGTTGTTGTTTAGTTGCTAAGTCATATCTGACTCTTTGCGACCCCAGGGACCGTAGTCTGGCAGGCTCATCTGTCCATGGGATTCTCCAGGCAAGAATACTGGGGTGGGTAGCCATGCCTGCCTCCAGGGGATCTTCCGATCCCAGGGACTGAACCCACATCTCCTGAATTGGCTGGCAGATTCTTTACAACTGCGCCATCAAGGAAGCCCTAGAAAAATATATAAAATCTCCCCAAATTAGAACAGTTTTAATGTACTTTCTTTATTACAACAGCAACACATGGTTACTATAAACAATATGGAAAGCGCAGAAACCCTTGAGAAAGAATGTGAACATCACTAATTTTCCACTCCCTAAGGGAACTGCATATGAAATCTTGGCTGGACTCTCTGCAGGTACAGGGCCCACTCCCCTGCCCACGAGCCTGTGTAGAAGGCAACGCGGGTCCCTCCAGCTCTATGTTTCCAATATGGCTCCTTTAGTACCGGCTATAAACACAAACAAAATTTAATCAATTCTAGAGAGTGGCAATGGAAAAAAAGAATATCTGGTCTGATGTGACTGTGACATAACCATTCTTAAACTTTATGGGATCATAGACCTCTTTGAGATTTTGATGAAAGTCATACTTCTCAGAGAAAAAACATCTGCCCATATACATTGGATATTTTGCATGCAATAAGTAATTGAGGAATCCTGGGAAACCACCTGTAATGTCACTACAGCCCTTCAAGTCAGAGAGACTCCTGTTGTAAATGAAGAAAGACGTGTTTGTAACACTTATCACAGTCTATATTTATACATTTGCTTACCTATGCAATGTTTCTCTCTCCCACTAGGTTATGAGTTTCACAATAGCAGAGATGGTTTATTTAATCCAAAGATATACAGTAGGTGTCTGGTATTAATGGCTAATATGTCTCAGTTATTTGTGAAATGAATGAATGCATGCATGCTATGAGTGTTATGTAAATAGGAGGACTGGTGAGGGGGAAAATTGGGAGGGAGTGAATCTACTTTTTCAACGCAGATATTAAAAAAAGATGGTGGGACTCTGCTATATTTAAAATGATTAACCAACAAAGACCTACTGGTTAGCACAGAGAGCTCTGCTCAGTGTTCTGTGGCAGCCTGGGTGGGAGGGGAGTTTGGGGGAGAACGGATACATGTATACGTATGGCTGAGTCCCTTTGCTGTCCACCTGAAACTATCACAACATTGTTTGTCAGCTATGTTCCAATGTAGAGTCAAAAGTTAAAAATAAATATTTTTAAAAAACAGAAAAAAATAAAATCAATCCTTTTGTCTGCTGCTACTGCTGCTGCTAAGTCACTTCAGTCGTGTCCGACTCTGTGTGACCCCATAGATGGCATCCCACCAGGCTCCCCCATCCCTGGGATTCTCCAGGCAAGAATACTGGAGTGGGTTGCCATTTCCTTCTCCAATGCATGAAAGAGAAAAGTGAAAGTGAAGTCACTCAGTCTGTCCGACTGTTAGCGACCCCATGGACTGCAGCCCACCAGGCTACTCCGTCCATTGGATTTTCCAGGCAAGAGTACTGGGGGTGGGGTGCCATTGCCTTCCCCGCCTTTTGTCTGAGAATTTATTAAAAAAAAAAGATGATATGGGGGCAGCCATTTTGGGAAGGGATAGTATCAGCTGTTTGGTGGGAGTGGAGATTATCAGTTGTATTCATCCAGGTGAGGAGGACAGTAGTGGCCTGGGTCCTGGGAAACCCACCTGTGGTCTCATCAGATAAGGATGTTTTCATCTACTTGGTAGTTCTCTGACCTGGATTCATGGTAGCTAGGCATCACCCAGCATTGTTCACCATCTTCCCCTTTCCCATTTACATCGCTCCTATTGCCTGCTTTCCCCTGAGTTCAACACCAGTTTGCTCAGGATCCAACCTCTGTCTCCCTCATACTCAGTGTCTGGCAATTCCTTACTGGGTCCATTTCCATGGAAAACAGTGCTCTTTACTCCAAATCCTTGGTCCTGCCAGTGACCAGGTTTGTCTCTGAAATGCTCCTGGAGCTGCGTTCCTCTGGACTCCTTCTCAGGAGCCAAAGGTTCAGGCTTGAACGGATCAGGCGGCTGGGCTTCAGCGAGAGGGAGAGTGGTCAAGCAATGCCCAGAGCCAGCCGCCAGCTCCTGGTCTTTGCTGCACGTCATTGCCTTGCTCAGTGTACTCAGCACTAATCATGCAATAAACACAAATTGCTCGGTGAGCTGAGCAGGGCAAAGCAATAAACCGGATGGGAAGACTAGATCCCAGCCTTGCCCTGGGGGCCAGAGGCGCAGGCCGGCTGGGTGGGGGCAATCAGGGACCAGGGAACGGCCCTGGGCTGGCCTACAGGGAGGCTAGCAGAGCTCTTCAAGGTAGGACCACAGGGACCTCTCAGGTGCTGCTCCCTCTGCTTTGAGGGAGCTTCTAACCCCAACTGTTAGAGTGCGAATTCAAGCTTGCTCAGTCGCTCCAGTCCTGTCCAGCTCTTTGTGACCCCGTGGACTGTAGCCCGCCAGACTCCTCTGTCCATGGGACTTCCCAAGCAAGAATACTGGAGTAGGTTGTCAGCTCCTCCTCCAGGGGATCTTCCCTACCAAGAGATCGAACCTGTGTATCCTGTGTCTCCTGTGTCTCCTGCATTGGAAGGCAGATCTTTTACCACTGAGCCAGCTGGGAAGCCTAGGGTGAGAATACTTGGCACCTACCAGGTGATCAGTAAATGCATGCCAATTTAAATGGAGGGAATGATTTGATTACATTGCTCAAACATTTTCCAAATGTCTTTCTTCCATGGACTGTGGTCAAGATGCCAGTTTTGTTCTAGTCCAGAAGAAGAAAGTTCACACGGAATACTAATAAATGTATAACATACTAAGCACAGGAATAGATATAAGTTACTTTTCCATGAAAGTGAAAAAAGAAGTGACTCTCAGGAGTGACTATCAGGAGAACGGCTAAAAAGCCATACGTGAGTCTGTATTTACTTGATTCACAACCATTAAGCACCAATGACATGCCAGGGGTGGTGGTGAAATGCACTGAGAATAAAATGATGCCAAGTCACTTTGGTCCTAAAGGAGCTTACGTGTTAGTGGGGGAAACAGACAAATGAAAGGGCACTTTAAAAATGCCATTTTATATGTCTATACCTATAGCTACATCTATCTCCGCTTCTCGAGGTACATGGGATTCAAGTTACCAACCAGGGGTTGAACCAGAGCCCTTGCCTTGGAAGCATAGCCCAGCTTAGCATCGAGAGGTGGGATTAGAATGAACATATGTAATAAAATGCCCACAGAGGAGGAAATACATTGTTTTAAACAGTAGTAAGCCAACCATAAATGCTCATGCTCAGATGCTTTTCCAGGGGACTTCCCTGGCCATCCAGTGGTTAAAACTCTGTGCTTCCAAGGCAGGGCTGGGGGATGGATGGAAGACGGTGATTCAGCTGGGAGCCTACAGAATATAAGATGCCTCAGAGGCGTCTCGATAAAGATATCCTTTAAGTGCTGGGTATATGGGTCTGGAGCTCAGGAGAGAGATCTGGCTAGAGATACAGATTTGGGAATCATCAAGATAGAGATGGTAATTGAAGCCTTGGGAATAGTTTGGAGTGAAAGTATACAAAATGAGAGAAAACAACCAAAACCAAAACCAGTGTTTAAATGAAGTAGAAATAGTGCACAAATTATTTCCTCCAGGACCCGTGGCTGTGAAGCAGGATGCCAGGGAGAGGTGTAGCCTGAGAGGGGTGCAGGGGGCTGTGGGTCAAATTTCTCCCTCACCTCAGCTCACACTTTGTAGACCTAATCCTTAGCACCTCCACACGTAACTTGATTTGGAAATAGGATCGTTGTAAATGTAGCTAGTCAAGATGAGGTTGGTTATCCTGGAGAGGGATGGGCCCTAATCTAGTATGTCTGATGTTTTTTTGTAAAAAAGATTTTTTTTAAATGGTACATTATTTATTTATTTATAAGTTTTGGCCACACCACACAGCAGGTAGGACCTTAGCAACCTGACCAGGATTGAATACTTGCCCTCTGTATAGGAAGGTGGATTTAATTACTGGACTTCCAGGGAAGTCCCCTGTTTGATGTTTTTATGAAAAATGAAATTAGGACACAGAGGCATGCACAGAGAATGGGTTTTACTATTATAAGGCAAGTGGAAGTGCATGCACACACACACACACACATAATGGTACATTATTTATTTATTTATAAGTTTTGGCCACACCACACAGCAGGTAGGACCTTAGCAACCTGACCAGGATTGAATACTTGCCCTCTGTATAGGAAGGTGGATTTAATTACTGGACTTCCAGGGAAGTCCCCTGTTTGATGTTTTTATGAAAAATGAAATTAGGACACAGAGGCATGCACAGAGAATGGGTTTTACTATTATAAGGCAAGTGGAAGTGCACACACACACACACACACACACACACACACACGGCAAGGAATTACCAGAAGCCAGGAGAGAGACCTGGGAGAGAGGTTTCTTTTGCATCTGCAGAAGGAGCACAGCCCTGCCCACATCTTGATTTTGGACTCTCGCCTCCAGAATTGTGAGACTATCTTGTTTGGTTTTTAAGCCCCATAGCCGATGGTGCTTTGTTATAGCTGTGCTGGAAAACTAACACCATGAATGAGGATGGGGGTTTGGTTTGGGATTTCTTTGTTTAATGTGGCTTGTTTATATGGCGCGGAAAGGCCTGGAGAAAGCCATGGCATCCCACTCCAGTACTCTTGCCTGGAAAATCCCATGAATGGGGGAGCCTGGTAGGCTGCAGCCCATGGGGTCGCTAAGAGTCAGAAGTGAGCAACTTCACTTTCACTTTCACTTTCATGCATTGGAGAAGGAAATGGCAACACGCTGCAGTGTTCTTGCCTGGAGAATCACAGGGATGGGGGATCCTGGTGGGCTGCCATCTATGGGGTCGCACAGATTCAGACACGACTAAAGTGACTTAGCAGCAGCAGCAGCAGCAACAGAAAAGGCCTGGCAGAGGAAAGGGAGGCTGGAAATATAACTGATAGAAGGAAGAGAGAAGAGAGGAAGGAGGAGGGAAATGAGGTCCAGAGCCTTGATGATGGACAGCAGAGGGAGACATGCCATCTTCTGTGGCAGAGCAGGTGGCTGTGGGTACCAAGATGCTTTGAGGCAAAGGACAGGAGCTTGGAAAAATTTCAGGTTGATGTTCCTTTGGAGTCTCTGTTCAGATATCATCTTATCAGTGAAATCCCTCATCATCATCTTTTAAAAATATGCATTTGTTCCTCTCCTGCCCCACCCCCACCTTTTCTCCATGATTTCACTATTGGACGTACTTTCCAGTAGTGAGCTTTTTCATTTATCTGCTCTCTGTCACTTCCCAGGAGAATGTAAGCTCCGCAAAGTCAAAGGTTTTGTCTCTAGTTCACTGTTATATTTCTAGATCCCAGAAGTATCCCTTGCTCACAGAAGGGGCTCAATAAACACTTGTTAAAATAGATGATTGGATGATGACATCTATCTTTTCGAGTGAAACAGGAGGCCAGGTCGCGTGCTGAGGGAGGAGAAGAGAGCCACCTTGGGAAAGATGGAAGGAGCACTGGGTAATGTTAAAGGCTCAGAGAAAGTTGGGAGACCTGAGATAGCTTGTGAGCTGTGGTTTTCTCCAAAGGGTCTTTGCAGAGCCCATGAAGGAGGGAAGAAGACATTTGGATGCATCCAGGGGTGAAGCTTTTTCAAGGTCAGCATAATGGAAAGAAAAGGAGCAAGGACATTTGGGGAACTTGGCAGGGGCTAGTTGAAGCATTAGATCATGGAATCTTGCCTGAAGAGTGAAGACAGCAGGGGACAGATGGGAGAAGAAGGAGGTGGAAACAGCCCTTATGGTAATCCAATGGAGGATTCCAGGCACCGGGAGTTGCTTACCCTAATGACTAGAGCTATGGAGGAGATCCTAGATGAGAAGGAGCTGGGTGAGATAGGAGATGGGGGCTGATCCTAAGTGTGATATTCAGGGATTATTGTTGTGGAAGAAAACAGGCTCTGGACTTGGAATCAAGACCCAGGTTAAATTTGGACTCTGAAATTTACTAGTGTAAGATTCCATGTGAATTATTGTCTCTAGGCATCCATTTTCTCATTTTTAAACTAGGGATAATAATAACATCTTTCTCATGGAACATTTATGAGGATTGAATGAAATAAGATATGCAAATGCAACTAGTATATTTAACAGAATAAATCAGATGACATGGGATGCTGCACATTGCCCATACAGAAGAAGCGTCCCATAAATATTGGAATTCTATTTTGCTGTGCGTTTGCTTATTTGGTTTCCTTTGCAGACTAGAAGTTCACCCCTAGAATGTAGATTTGGGTGGAGTACCAGGGAAAGGAAGGGTTTGTGATTCACCTGAGGAATTTTTCAATACTAGACAAAATTTCAGCATTTACTCCATCTGTATTTTCAACCTTCAAAGAATAGTTGCAGGAGCCAGGAGGGTACCTTTAAAACATTTTTTTGAAAAAGAAACAGAGAAGTATTATAACACTTTAAAAATACTAATTAATTTATATATTCAGCTGTACCAGGTCTTAATTGTGGCTTGCAAGACCTTTTTTTTTTTTTTTTAATAAGTTGTAGCATGCTGGATATAGTTCCCTGACCAAGGATTGAACCCAGGTCCCCTGCACTGGAAGAAAAATAGCCCACCCAGTCCATTTAGCCACTAGACCACCAGGGAACTTCCTACAGGTTTCTGTGCAATGAATAATGGTTCTTGATCTGCAAATACAGCTCTGGGGTTAGTGCAAAACCAAGGTGGCAGAAGAGACCAGAGGGTATTACAGAGCCGACAGAATAACGTTGAGGACAAGACGCTTGCCTTGCAGGAGACTGGGCAAAAGAGAGAGGTCATTTGGCCACTGGTTAACTTTTTGTGTGCCTAAGGAATTACATGTTAGGAAAAATGACTTGGTTCTCTATAGTTTATGTTTGAAAGAGTGGTCAAAACTTAAATCCTGACTCTTCCATTATTGAGTGGATAACATGGGATACTTACATCATTTTTAAGCTCCATTTTTCTTGTATGCAAAATCGAGAAAATAAAACTCACTGCAAAGAACTACTGTGGGGATAAAATGAGTTTGTGTATCCTGACAGCTTGTCATGGAGGTCCCATCTGGCACTAAGTCAGTGCTCAGTAAATGGCTGTAGTGGTATTGCTGATTTTGTTGTTATTGGTACGCATGGGTCTCTGGGGTGGGGAAATCTCAGGTTTTGACAACAGGTAGATAATCACGAGCTCTGTAGATAGAAAATAATCTTTGGTTAATGCATTATTTAGGGTAGACACTAATCTCCATAATAAAGTGATTCTGAATTACTATGTTTTAAACAAAAAAGAGGTTTATTTCTTTCTCACCTGATGGCACAGTGTCTGGGGAGTGTCTCTGTATTCTCAACAAGTGGCTCAGCCTCCGAGTCTAAGGCAGCCACTCTGTTCTCTCATCTCTAAAACCCAGGGAAGGCCTGTTGCTGGAAGAGGAGGATGAATAATGAGCTAAAATGAAAGAACAGGAGCTTCTCAGGTGGCTCAGTGGTAAAAAATCCAGCTGCCAATGCAGGAGACACAGGTTCGAACCCTGGCCCAAGAAGACCCCACATACCTTGCCCAACGGCTGAGCCTGTGCTCTAGAGCACATGCTTTGCAACCAGAGAAACCGCCAGAGTGGAAAACCCAGGCGCCGGGACCCACAGCAGCCCCTGCTCACCACGACTGGAGGAGAGCCCGGGCAGCAGTGGGAACAGAGCGCAGCCAAAATAAGCAAATAAAATAAAATATTTAAGAAAAGAAAGAACACAGTGACCCGGGAAAGGGAACTTGAATGGGAAAACTGTCCAAGACACAGCCATTTTTATTAGGTATCTAGATGACTTGGAAAATCCTTAGCAAGGCATGGGTCCCACTTCATCTGCCAAAGTTGAACCAGACGTAGCCTGGTCCACGCGGCTGAGTTACAGAGAATCCTAGCGCCTACGACCCAGGAGGGTGATTACCACAGAAACCCTGTAGGTGGAGAAGCCTGTGGCCTCCAGGTAGGACCACCGTCCTGGTTTGCCTGGGATGGCCTTGGTTTTAGCAGAGAAATGACCACATCTTAGGAAACCCCTCAGACCCAGGGAGACTAGCATGGTTGGCCAGCATTTCTCTAGGTTGTATTTCGAACTTTTTAATTGGTTGGAGTGTGATTGCTTTACAGTGCTGTATTAGTTCCTGCGTTACAATGAAGTGACTCAGCTGTGTGTATATATATGCCCGCTCCCTCCTAAACCTCCCTCCCTGAACCCATCCCACCCCTCTAGGTCATCACAGAGCACTGAACTGAGCTTCCTGTGCTTTAGCGCAGGTTCCCACTAGCTATCTACTTTACACACGGTAGTGAATATATGTCAACCTCAGTTTCCCAATATACCCCACCCTCCCCTTCCCCCTGCCCACATGTCCATTCTCTACACCTGAGTCTCTATTCTTGCCCTGCAAACAGGCTCATCTGTACCACCTTTCTAGATTCCATACATGTGTGTCAATATATGATGTTTGCTTTTCTCCTTCTGACATATTTCACTCTGTGTGAGAGACTGTAGGTCCATCCATGTCTCTACAAATGACCCAATTTTGTTCCTTTTTATGGCTGAATAGTATTCCATCGTATATGTGTACCACATCTTGTCTATCCATTCATCTGTCAGTGGACAGTTAGGCTGTTTCCATGTCCTGGCTACTGTAAATAGTGTTGCAATGAAGTATCACCTCACACTGGCCAGAATGGCCATCATTTAAAAAATCCACAAACAGTAAATGCTGAAGAGGGTGTGGAGAAAAGGAAACATGCTTGTCCTGTTGGTGAGAATGTATGTTGATGTATCTATGAAGAACATTATGGAGGTTTGTTAAAAAAGGAAAACCAGAAAAAAAAATTTTCAGTATTGCTTCAGCTACTGTGAAGGAAGACAACCATTCTTTCTCCCATTCCTACAATAGCAACATGAGCAGACACACACACACACACACACACTCCCTAGAACTTATCCATTGGGTTGAAGTGCTATGGTCAAGCTCTCATGGAAATATCAGGATCAAGGAAAAAGATAATTCATTTATTCAGCTCTTATTGCACACTGACTGTACAGCAAGTACTATGTTAAGCATGTAATGTACAAGGACAAATGAGACATGAACTCTGATTTCCAAATGTTCGCCATTGACTTGAGGAGAGAAATCAGTAAACTGATGATTACAATGAAATATGGAAAGTGCTGTGATGGAAAGAAGCTCAGGATATATAGAAATATGGGAGAAATGTGTCCAGCCAAGCCAGAGGAAAGTAGAGCAGGTCTCTTGGACACAGTGACCCTGAGTTCTTGCTTGGAAGACAGATATTAAGTTTTCAGGCAAAGTTACTGTGAGGATGAAAATGGGGCAGAGTGTAGGGTGAAGAGGAGGGTAGGAAGAAGGGGGGAGATAGGGCTCTGAATCAAAGGGAAATCTGGATAGCTGGCATGTGGTTTCGGAGTTGAGACTAAAGAAGTAAGTTGGCTGAGTGTATCACTCTCCTTCAAAAGCCCCAACCCCTTCCAGTCCACTGCTTTATCACTTCTTCTCTTACTGGGATGAGCTGGCTGTTAGAACCGTGCATGGATCCCAGTGAGTCTCTGGAAAGTGAGATGGTTTCCTCTGAAGACTTGATCTTTAACTGATGCTCCACCTTCTGAGAGCAGGTGGATTAAGTCCATCAGAAAAGGATCACACAGGAGTCCAAAAATGTCCCTGGAGTCCTGACTCCCTCCAGTCAGCACCCCCAGCAAAGAAGCATGCAGATAAACACTAAAAAGTGTGAGCTCTCCAAATGCGGTGAAGCGCCCATGAATTCATCCTAACCCTTCTGAGCCGTCTCTTGCTGGCTGCTTGTCTCTCTAATGGGACTGTGTTAAGCTGGTCTGGGATCCAAGGAAGTTACGAAATTAGATGTGCTCCCTTTTGTTTCCATGAAGAATATTTGACTAAAATAATTAAGTCACAGGATGCCATGACTGTGTCCAGTCAAAACCCTGGTCGATATTTATAGTCACGTTTGGGTGCCCCTCTCCTCCTGAACCCAGGCCTCATCCTGTTCGGTCTCCTCTGTCCCAGATGCACCTTTGTCAACAGGTGCTTGTGAGAGAAACACCTGGAATGCACTTCTTGGCTGTGACACAAGATCAATAAATTGCTAAAGAATAGTAAATAATAAACTCTTCATGGGCTGAGGCAAGCCCTGGAGGAAGGCATGGCAGCTCACACCAGTGTTCTTACCTGGAGCATCCCATGGACAGAGGAGCCTGGTGGGCTACAGTCCATGGGGTCACAAAGAGTCAGACACGACTGAGTGACTTAGCACACACACAAGTGGACAGAACTGTGTCCGCTCAAAATTTGTAGTTGAAGCTCTAACCACCCCCGTTATGTGACTGCATCTGAAGCTAGGGTCTTAATTTAAGCGGGAAAAGATCATGGGGGTGGGGCTCTAATCCAATAAGACTGGAGTCTTTATAAGAAGAACAGGCTGTCTTCCGGATCCGTCCTTAGACCTCGTACCCCCGGCCTGAGCTCACATAGAGGGAAGCCACGTGAGATTAGAGCAGGTCTCTTGGACACAGTGACCCTGAGTTCTTGCTTGGAAGACAGATATTAAGTTTTCAGGCAAAGTTACTGTGAGGATGAAAATGGGGCAGAGTGTAGGGTGAAGAGGAGGGTAGGAAGAAGGGGGGAGATAGGGCTCTGAATCAAAGGGAAATCTGGATAGCTGGCATGTGGTTTCGGAGTTGAGACTAAAGAAGTAAGTTGGCTGAGTGTATCACTCTCCTTCAAAAGCCCCAACCCCTTCCAGTCCACTGCTTTATCACTTCTTCTCTTACTGGGATGAGCTGGCTGTTAGAACCGTGCATGGATCCCAGTGAGTCTCTGGAAAGTGAGATGGTTTCCTCTGAAGACTTGATCTTTAACTGATGCTCCACCTTCTGAGAGCAGGTGGATTAAGTCCATCAGAAAAGGATCACACAGGAGTCCAAAAATGTCCCTGGAGTCCTGACTCCCTCCAGTCAGCACCCCCAGCAAAGAAGCATGCAGATAAACACTAAAAAGTGTGAGCTCTCCAAATGCGGTGAAGCGCCCATGAATTCATCCTAACCCTTCTGAGCCGTCTCTTGCTGGCTGCTTGTCTCTCTAATGGGACTGTGTTAAGCTGGTCTGGGATCCAAGGAAGTTACGAAATTAGATGTGCTCCCTTTTGTTTCCATGAAGAATATTTGACTAAAATAATTAAGTCACAGGATGCCATGACTGCGTCCAGTCAAAACCCTGGTCGATATTTATAGTCACGTTTGGGTGCCCCTCTCCTCCTGAACCCAGGCCTCATCCTGTTCGGTCTCCTCTGTCCCAGATGCACCTTTGTCAACAGGTGCTTGTGAGAGAAACACCTGGAATGCACTTCTTGGCTGTGACACAAGATCAATAAATTGCTAAAGAATAGTAAATAATAAACTCTTCATGGGCTGAGGCAAGCCCTGGAGGAAGGCATGGCAGCTCACACCAGTGTTCTTACCTGGAGCATCCCATGGACAGAGGAGCCTGGTGGGCTACAGTCCATGGGGTCACAAAGAGTCAGACACGACTGAGTGACTTAGCACACACACAAGTGGACAGAACTGTGTCCGCTCAAAATTTGTAGTTGAAGCTCTAACCACCCCCGTTATGTGACTGCATCTGAAGCTAGGGTCTTAATTTAAGCGGGAAAAGATCATGGGGGTGGGGCTCTAATCCAATAAGACTGGAGTCTTTATAAGAAGAACAGGCTGTCTTCCGGATCCGTCCTTAGACCTCGTACCCCCGGCCTGAGCTCACATAGAGGGAAGCCACGTGAGACACAGCAAGAAGGTGTCCTTCTGCAGGCTGAGAGGGAGCTCCTGTTGGACACAGAGGGGTAAGGGGAGGGTGAGGTGAGCTGAGAGAGCAGCACTGACTTGCCTACACTCCTATGTGTAAAATAGAGAGCTAGTGGAAAGCTGCTGTACAGCACAAGGAACTCACTTCGGTGCTGTGTGATGACCTCGAGGAATGGAATGGGGTGGTGGGAAGGAGACCCAAGGGGAGGGGATATATGTACACGTTTGGCTGATTCAAGTTGTTGTACAGCAGAAACGAACACAGCACTGTAAAGCAACTATACCCTTGATTTAAAATAATAAATAAGTAAAAGAAACTGAATGTTGTGGCACCTTGATATTTGACTTCCAGACTCCAGGGTGGTGAGAAGATACATTTCTGGTGCTCAAGACACCTGGTCTATGGCATTTTGTTACACAAAACCAGGCTAACAAAGATGTCTTTTTGTTCCTCCTCAGGTAAATCTCTTCTACCAGCTGCCACAACCCCAGACTCCTCACTGGATGATGAAGAAAAGAGAAGGGGCTTGTTCATGAACATCCACCAGCCAGAGGGCAGGACTCTGGCTGGGAGAATGGGAATCACTGAGTTCTGAACAGACTTTCACATTCTTAGTTCCTCTCTACTCTTAATAAGATGCGGAGTAGTGGGGGGCTCCTAGAAAGAAAAATGAAAACAAAAAACAATCACAGGAGAGCGCCAAACTCAACACTTTAGTGGAGTTTCAGAGGGTGTTTTGGAGACTAGTCCAGGTTACTGTATATCGTTGCTGGAAAGATTGCTCTGTTGCTGTTTGGGAACAAATGGACATTTCTGTCTCCGAGACCTCCCCTTTTTCTCTAGAGAAACTGAAGCCAGTCCACCTGAGTAGGGGTGGCTCCTATTTCTTGGCCAGCAGGAAGCATCGTCAGGGAAGAATATTCCCTAATTACTTGCACACAGAGCGTGGAGTGCGAGCCTGGAGGAGAGATGAGGATGCTTCTGGAAGGCATCACTGAGTGAAGACGGAGCGCTCCCTCGCCGGCACTTATGAAGAATTCATGGATATTCCGGCTGCAGCCCCTTCATTTAGCCAGAACCCTTGCAAAAGAGGCATGCATAATTGAAAGGCCAAAACCATCAGCTTCTCTAAGAGAGTAGAGGCAGGCAGTCCACCTGCAGTTGGGTACAGGCACACAGCGGCACCCCGACAGCATCTTCTGTGGCTGTTGAGGGATTTATTGCCTCAGCTCCACACCCTATCCAGCATGGGGTACTTCTCACCCAAGTAGATGGCTGCTGGACCGTCTCCATGGGATGGGCAGGGCTGGGAGGGTCTGCCGATCTCATGGGCAGTTGATCTAGAATCTAGATAACTGTTTTCTAACTGCAAGTCACGCCACATTATGGGTCACGAAATCAATTTATTGGGTCATGGTCAGCATTTTTAAAAATGAATGCAGTAGAATAGAAAATAAATTTCAGTATACACACATACATACTCATGCACACAATCGGTGCTGATGTGAAATGGGGATCACAATAAAAATTTCAAAAAATTTAAAAAAATTGTGAAATCCACAAATCTATGAATCTTCTACTTCATGCTGAGCACTAAGCAAGGCACTGTGGGACTGAAAGGGGTTGAAGATGCTCCTTAGCTGGGGTCTGGTCCAGGGAGGGAAAGCCAGTACATATTTCCAAGCTACCACCCTTGGCCAGGCATTCTGCTAGGTTCTTTCCTGTATCTTATTTCTTCTAATCTCAGCAAAAATCCTGTGACATGTCTAGTTTTCTTTTCATTTTCTGGATGAGGAAACAGGATCAGAGAGGCTGATTAATTCCACATAAGTTACACAGTGATCACAAGATTTCACATGAAATGATGAGGGAAGGATGGATGACATTCCCAAGTGTTTGCTCTGGGTTGTAATGGTCATTAAAACCCAAAAGGATTTCCCTGGTGACTTAGATGGTAAAGAATCTGCTTGCAATGTGGGAGAGCCAGGTTTGATCCTTGGGTTGGGAAGATCCCCTGGAGAAGGGACTGGCAACCCACTCCGGTATTCTTGCCTGGAGAAGTCCATGGACAGAGGAGCCTGGCAAGCTACAGTCCATGGGGTCGCAAAGAGTCGGACACGACTGAGTGACTAACATGCATAATGGTCACAGGAAACCAGAGAAAGAAGGAGTCAGTATGAATTGTCCCTGCAGGCCGGCTGGTTCTCAGTGGTAGCCTTTGTGAATGAAGCCTTTCTGAGGTTGCGAAAACAGGAAAAAGAAAGAAACAGAATAATTTTCAGAGCAATTCAAAAAGCAAGAACTGCATTCCTGACTCTATGTTAGCCCCTGGAACACAGCAACAAGCACTCAACAGCCCTGGACCCAAGGAGCTTAAACAGGGGAGCAGGAGCTTTCAGAAAGAAGCATTTGGGGTAGATGCTGCCATCTTTATATCTGAGAGTGTATTTAGGAGCCTGGAGCAATTTCCTGTTACCTGGAATTTAGAGGTGGCCCATGTGAAAAGGATTCTTCCCCCACCCCCCAGGCTACCTGGTTTCACTGATTAGAAAAAGAGCAATTTACTGAATAGCACAGAAGGGCTGGAAGAGCCTGGTGCTTTTTCAGAGCAGCTAAGAATACAATCAGGGAGTTTCTCAGGCCGGGAAGGCTCTCAATAAAACCCAAGCTTTTATCCAGCCAGGTGGGAAGTGGGCTTGCATGAGATTCACCCAGGGTGCTACACGCACAGAGCTGGGGCCAGGTCTGGCACCAAAGGCCTGATCACCCTTTGGGTGTCTCATCTTTGCCTCATGTAAATTCGGACTTGCTGTGCCAGGGCTAACATCCTTCCCTGGGGTTTCATTGGTACCCACCATCCACTTCTCTCCCACGTTTCCTCATGTCTGCGTCATGTCTTCTGACAGAGCCAACGACCGTGTCCTGGAATTCATTCTCTGTCCTTGTCTGTGTTCCCCCACCAGCTTTTCTGTCTGCAGAAGCCAGCAAAATGTCTCTTTGTCCATCTCCTCTCCTTCCACTCACGTCATTTCCAATTCACGCCTCAAAGAGCGCCTGTAAGGCATCCTATGCACAGAGAAAACGTGCCAACTTCCTCAAACACCTGCCATCTCTCACCCTGAGCTCCTCCAGGAAGCTTTCCCTGACTGTCGATCAGAAAGACACCGCCTTACCTTACCGAAACATCCTTATGAAACTGCTTCTCACGGTGAATCCAGAGCAGGAGACACAAAATCCTCTCTAATGGAAGTTTCTTTACCTTTGCTCTGTGGCCTCAGGTGTTTCCCACAGGAGGAGTCCTCGTCTCTCTGCTGGCGTGTGTGGTTCCTACAGGCTGGGAGGGTTCACCCAACATTGGAGTAGACCAATCCCTTCACAAACAGCTGGTGAGTTTATCGTGTGCTATGCCCTGTTGTAGACAAACATACCGAGGAGGCAGAAGATGAAAAGAGACACTCTGTTCTCCAGCAGCTTGCAGTTGAGTTGGAAAAGGGGATCCGAAGTATTTTTAAGAATTTTTGACAGAGGACAGAACCCTAACAGGGAAAGGACACGTGTGGTTCCCAAGGGCTCGGATCAGGTGCCTCACTTGCTTGCGCTTGCTTGTTTACTTTTTTCTCAGGCCCCAAAGGCTTCAGGCCCACAGTCTTCCTGGGAACCATCAGACAGCTTCTGGGTTCCAGTTTCCCCTCCCCCAGGCATATCTTCACTTTTCGCCAGCACTGCAGCAGTCAGGAGAGGAGTCCCCAAGGATGGATAAGAGTGACTGTGGATTTCATCCTCCACGCATTCTGCTCAGGGCTAGGAAGGACACCCTGGTGAGTCAGGAGCTTGGAGCAAGTGCTGAGGCTATTAAATAATACAAAACTCTATATTTGCTTTTATAAAATCATCCAAATAAAAGCTAAATATTTTCTGCCTAATTTTGTTCATGAGCGTTTCTGTGTTTTTTTTATTACTTTTATAAAGCGAGTATCTCATGGCTGGAGTTTCAAAAGAAAAAACAAATATGGAAATATGCTAAGTGCAATATGAAAACCACTCTCACCCCCCTTCACCTGTCACCCTACCTGCCAAGACAAGCACTGTCTGCCCATTGATCACCTCCATTCCCCTCTTAAGATAAACGTGGATAATTGATTTTTTATCAAAGAAAGGGACTTTATACTCATTGTTCTTTGATTACCCTTCTGCAACAATAGCATTGAAGGATAAATAGGTAGATATAACTATACCTCATTTTTTAAACAACCATATAGCTCTCTGAAAAAGGGAAAGAACAAAGATGAACTTTAAAATATCTCTTCTGATGACGCTATAGGTGATGTCTGTTCCTATCATTACAGACCAGACTGAGGTCAGCACACTTGTCGCTGGTTCCCACTGCCCTTGTCTATTTCCCCAGAAAGGAGAACCTAAACGTAGACTCGTTGACAGACCAAGAGGGAAACCCCAAAAATATTGATTGACGTCTCACGCGTGGCCCAACAGTATGTGGATGTCCTTTTCTTGCACGCTCAGCAACCCTTGACGCTATTGACAGTTTAAAACTATTGCCAGCCCATGGCAGGGGGTGGCATGGAGAACCTTGTTATGGTTTAAACTGGAATACTTCTGCTCTCTGCTTGGCTTGAAGGTCAGCTCATTTGTTTATTTGGCTGTGTGTGTGTTTCCTTTCTGTGTATAGTCTATTTGTCTGTTTTTACAGTGGGGTGTTGATGGGTATGGAGATGAACGGAATCCGTCACATCACCCTCAACTTCCTGGGGTCTCAAACCTGTGGCAGGCTGCCTGTATAATGATTGGTAGGAGAGTCTTAGGTAATCTGGATACCAACTGAAAGCTGCAAATGGGTTCCAAGACCTCATCAGCCAGAAGGGAAGCTCTCCTTATTTCCCTCTGACTTAATTTGATGTCCCCTCTTTCCACCAGATGGCAGAAGTGGAATCTCAGACCCAACATTCATGGCTCTTTCCCTTGGCTTGGGGTCAAGTTCCTGGGGCTTGGGTACCAAGGTGCTGTTGGCAGGAGGCACCTGGTCTTAAGTCACCTTCTGTCCACACCGTCTCCCCTGAGAAATCCTTTACGTCCTCTTCTTGTCGATCCTAAGCAAAAGCTGAGTCACTCTTTGTTTCCATTCAAGGTCACTTGACTTGCTACTTCGGTGCCATTACTCGGCCCTGGGATAATCTGGCTGTTCTTGTGCATGCTACACAAGAGAGGGAACGCTGAGGACCCGTCACGCCCATCCTTGCAGACATACAGCACTGCGCTCCTACCACACAAGGCTGGGTTCAGAAGGCAGGGAACATGGGGTCTTATGGCTCTCTGTGCTCCACTTAAGAGAAAAAGAGACGTGAGACTGTTTCTGAGCTCTCTGTCACTGCCAGCCCCATCATCACCGCCCGCTCACCCCCCTACACACTGTCCCTGCGACACCAGCTCAGCCTGTGGTAGGGGCTGGGGCAGGATTTCTTCCTCAAGCCAACTAGTTTCTCAGTTCTCTTTACATCCCTTTCAACTCCGTTTCTCCCCAAAGCCTCTAGAATCTTGATTGAGAATGAGGACAATCAGATCTCCAAACCAAGCTGCTTACAAACACATTTTTCCAAACAGTTTTTCTAAGCCACGTCCTAGTCTTTTGAAATCTGAAAACTGAGAAGGAACCCCTTCGTTCTCTGCATTATGCTGCGTCTTGTATGCTCCGAGGCAAGGCATCTAGAACACCCTTGTCGCTGCCAAGATGAGGAGGGGGCAGCTGGAGGGGGGAGGAGATGGGGTAGACGGCAGGTATAGCGGGAAGGTAGAGAAAAGTCACTTATTATATCAAAATGTAATTATTCTGCTGTACCAATATTTTTTTACCTGTCTTTTAACTTTGTTTATGGAGTCTTTTGTCACACAGACATTTACAGTTTTTGTACAGAAAAACCTGTCAATCTTTTCCTTTATAAATTCTAGGTTTTGTATCTTACTTAGGCAAACCTTCTGGTATACAACTTAAAAACATATTCCTGTTACTTTTCTCAAATGCTTCAAGAATTTTGTTCTTTACTTCAAACTTTCCTTCCCATCTTGAATTATTATTATTATTTTTGGTACAAGATCAAGAAAGGGTCTCTGTCTGTGTCTGTCTGTCTTTCTTTCTGTCTTTTCCTTTTAGACGGACAAGTATAATTTTCCTAACACCATTTATTTAATAGTGAAGTCTTTCCCCACTGATTATAAACTAATTATCTGTAAGCCTTTGCTGATGGCTCAGCCATAAAGAGTTTGCCTACAATGAAGGAGACACAGGAATCACAGGTTTGATCTCCTGGTCAGGAAGAATTGCTGGTGAAGGAAATGGCAACCCACTCCAGTATTCTTGCTTGGGAAATCCCATGGACAGAAGAGCCTGGTGGACTATAGTCCACGGAGTCGCAAAGAGTTGGACATGACTGAGCAACTAGGCACAGGCACATAGGCAGCTGCCTGCAGGCACGTAAATCTGATTTTGAACTGTATTCTAGAGTATTCCAGACACAGAGTAAGGCTAAGATGGCAGTTGTGAGCATGCTGCTTCTTCAACTGGCTTCCTTTCCTGTGTATATTTCATGAAGATGAATGCGATGCTAATGTCTAAAGATAATGTGTTTTCAAACGACATGCATCTAAATTTAAAAAGTGGCTTCGTTTTTGATCCACCTCTAAAAACAACAGTGGACACTTCTAATTCTGGAGGGAAGAAAATGTTTATGTTAGACTCCTAAGAGATTTTAAAAGATAATTTTGACTGTACGTAATTTTGTGTACGATGGGATTCCACTGTGTTCTTTTAATATGCTGGTAGATACATTTTTAAATTTATCTGATGATTATTCTTCTGTTCAGGGCTCCTGCCCACAATGTTGGTAATTCCATATTTCTAAGAAACCATTTATCAAGATATTCAGAAATATTGACTTGAAGTTGTTCATCACCTTCTCCAAATATTTAAACTTTAATTCCTGTCTTCTTTCTTATTTCCAGTGTCGCTTGTATAATATATTTCCTTTGATTACACTAGCCTGGGTTTTGTCTATTTTATTGGTCTTTTCAAATGACCAGATTTTATTTCTACTGATCAAATTTTCTGTTTTTAATATTGTTTTTAATATCTTTCTCTTTTATGATTATTTGTTTCCTCCATTGACTCTACTATTCATTTTCAAATTTTCCCTTGCAGTCAACATTAGCCATTTGCTAGAGCTCTGGACAATGTACACTACTAGGATTTAAGGAAAACATTTGTTTACCTGTAAAATGAGGGAGATAAAAGCTAACACACTCTTCTCCTTCATGCTTGGATATGAATAAAATCTTTTTTTTTTTTTTTGAGTCTACCTAAAGGCACATGGACGGAGGAGCCTGGTAGGCTGCAGTCCATGGGGTCGCGAAGAGTGGAACACGACTGAGCGACTTCACTTTCACTTTTCACTTTCACGCATTGGAGAAGGAAATGGTGACCCACTCCAGTGTTCTTGCCTGGAGAATCCCAGGGACGGGGGAGCCTGGTGGGCTGCCGTCTGTGGGGTTGCACAGAGCCGGACATGACTGAAGCGACTTAGCAGCTGCAAAGGCACATGGAACTTCCTCGACCAAGTGTTAAACCCGCACCCCTTACAGGGGAAGCATGGAATGTTAACTACTGGAACACTAGGGAAGTCCCTCCTTGGATATGAATGATAAGGCGAGTGTGCTTATCCACTCGTCACGTCTGACTCTTGTGACCCCCTGGACTGGAGCCCGCCAGGCTCCTCTATCCATGGGATTCTCCAGGCGAGACTACTGGAGTGGGTTGCCATTTCCTCCTCCAGGAGATCTTCCCTACCCAGGGACTGAACCTGAGTCCCCTATGTCTCCTGCATTGCAGACACATTCTTTACCGGCTGAGGCAAAAGCTAATAAAATTGTAAAACCAGTGGCCGGGTACTATTTAAACATTGAACAGTGCCAGTAACTGCCCATCTCTGCACTTCCTTTTAAGTAAAGAAAAACAAAAATTGATTTCCTTTTTTAAGGCACTGCAAATTTTTTTTTCTTTGTTGCTTGTAGAAATGTTTCTAATGGGCATGTATACCCACTGAATTTACTTCTAATGTTTCTTGTTGTCTAAGCATGTCGCTGAAGACTATAGATTTCTTTGGTCACATGCCATGGGATTTAATATATAACACTCTCTTTCTTTTATAAATATTTTGTAATTTTTACTTGAAATTCTGTTTAAACCAGGATTTCTCTTTCTAAGTAATTTCCATTATTTCTCTCTTAAGTCCTAAGTTTGTTTTGCTCTGGGAATATGGCTCATAGCATTCTGACCATTAAAATGTAAGAGTTATTTTTTAAAAAAATCTGAACATTGTTGATTGGTGAAAATTCTGTTGTATTTGAAAAGTAGGAGCATTCTTGATTTTCTTAATTCAAAAATTTTTCTTTCGGTATCTATCATCTACCTATCTATAGCTGTCTATCTATTCATTTATTTACTTTCAGATTGCTAATTTTTTATTAAACTCTCTGACTCCTATTTTTTGATTATTTATACTCTCATTTTTTGAGAATTGTATTAACAGTTTTTGTGTTAATTGTAGAACTGTCCATTTCCATTTCCCCTTGCATATACAAAGATTTTTTTTGGAGGGGGAACCATTCTGTTCTTTTCAATAAAGCTCAGGACTATCATTTCTTGGTGTTTTGTACTATGTATCTGGTGGGACCACTCTTTTTTGTGGTTAGCCTTTCTACCTTGGTTTCTGTTCTGTTGATGTTAATATCTTTGTACCTGTTTTTGTTATTATCCTGGCATATTACTAAAACTCCTATGTTGCTTTATTTTACATATATAGCTACTAATGGGGCTTCCCTGGTGGCTCAACAGTAAAGAGTCCTCCTGCCAATGTAAGAGATGAAAGAGAGGAGGGTTCAATCCCTGGGTAGGGAAAATCCCCTGGAGAAGGAAGTAGTAACCCACTCCAGTATTCTTGCCTGGAGAATTCCATGGACAGAGGAGCCTTGTGGGCTAAAGTCCATGGGGGTCACAAGAGTCAGACACCATTTAGCAACTAAATCACTGATACCATAGCGACCTAATGGCCTAGAACCAAAATTTCCCCCAAATCTGTGAATCTCTGTGTTTTGATAAAGTTAATATACTTTTATTTATTGGTAGTATAATCCTAGCACTTTTCCTAGTTAGTTACTCTATGTTTTCTATTGCTTATTCCTTGCAGTTACTTACTTGGCCCCTTCTCAGGTTTTTTCTTGCTGCACTATTGAAGTTGTCTGTGTTTTATTTTTCCGTTTTCCTTTTTGTTCTTTTATTTCTTCTCTCAAATAGCTTGGATGTTATGTATTTCCATTTTATCCAGATTATCCATACATCTTTAACATGAAATTAAGTGTACTTTTCTAAAATTACCTAGAGTTAATCATCAGGGTTTCCTTTCCCTAAGGACACAGAATTTTAATATCTAAAAAATTTTCCCGATTTCCTGTTCCATTGCTCTCCTCCTGGTCAAAACAGTTGGTTTCTTCCATCTTAAAAGCAGCTGATTCTTGAGTTTCAGATGTTAAGTACTGTGTTTTGTTTTGTTTTGTGTTTTCACAAAACCATAACATCAGTAGTTTTTAGATTTAAAATAATACTGGTTTCTTTCTGTGATAACATGTACCTGTATCACTTTGGTGTTTAAAATACACTGTCGTATCTTTCGGATTATTTTTCATTATAATCATGGTCGATGCACCTGGCCTGATGCTGACCAATACCTAGTGAAGGTTTTATATGGCATCTTATCCTTCATAAGATATCTCTAGAATCCTGTTTCTGCTGTTATTTCACTGCCACTACCTTAGTGTGGGCCATCTCGCCTTCTTTATTTTATTTATTTTTTTGTAAGAAGTAGGTTTATTTAGAAAGAAAAGCACTCCACAGAGTGTTGACCATCTCAAGCAAGAGTGGCCCATCTCACTGTTTGCCTAACCTCTTCCTTTGATCTCCCAAGTGATGGCACTGCTTCCATATGAGTTAGCATAAACTAAAAAAAGTCCTATTTTTGCTGGAAACCACTGAGATGCTTTTTTTCTTTTTTTTTTCTTAATACCAGTGAGTGCCATTCATCTTGATTAATTCAGTTTTGTTTTTTTTTTTCCACAACTGCTGGTCAGGCTCCCATTGACACTGAGCAACTTTAGGAAAAAACCGAAATTTGCTAATCGCTGTCTGTATAGTGCTTGCAGTGTCCAGCTCCCAGTAGGTGCTAAATCAGCACTGGACCTTCCATTAAATGAGCCAAAGTGTGCCTGGGTGGTGAGGATGCAGGGTATCTGAATCTGGACAAGACAGAGCCCATCACAATGCCTGCAAAGCTGGGGCCCAAAAAATACTTGCCAGTGGTTTGATTTATGAATTCATGCCTTTAAGTCTCTTCAACCTGACAAAGAAACAGACTACAGCTCTGTATCACATATAAAGGAAATAAAGACGTTCAGCCTGTTTACAATCTGACCAATGTCTTTCTTATTTTTTAAAGATTTTTTTGTTTTTGTTTTAAACGTGGACCAGTTTTAAAGTTGCTATTGAATTTGTTACAACATTGCTTCTGTTTTATATTTTGTTTTTTTGGCCGGGAAGCACGTGGGATCTTAGCTGCAGACTAGGGATGGAATCTGACCCCCTGCATTAGAAGGGGAGTCTTAGCCCCTGGACACCCAAGGAAGTCCCTGACCAGTGATCTTCNTTAAAGTTGCTATTGAATTTGTTACAACATTGCTTCTGTTTTATATTTTGTTTTTTTGGCCGGGAAGCACGTGGGATCTTAGCTGCAGACTAGGGATGGAATCTGACCCCCTGCATTAGAAGGGGAGTCTTAGCCCCTGGACACCCAAGGAAGTCCCTGACCAGTGATCTTCTAATGTGAGGACATCATTTGGAATCAGAAAGCACAGTGTAAAGGCTGGGGGTCAGACCTCATGGGTTCCCCTTCTGGATGGATTACACCATGTCACCCTGACCTTTTTCTCCTCACTTTTCCATCTCTAAGATGGGGAAAGAAAAATAAAGGTGAGCAAAGCACACCATAAGAACCACTGCAGATGGGAGAATTCTAGTTGTCTTTTCAGCACTTTCACTCTCACAGTGCTTTTTGGACTGAAATATGACTGTAAATGAAATAGACACACGTTTGGTTGTGAGTGTGTATGGTGGAACTTTCCGCTTTTATTAAGAATCTCACCTCCTTGCCCCATGCAGGTGCCTTCCTTGTGCAGTGACATTTCCACAAACATTTCATTTCTAATAACATCAAATACAAACATACTCGTTAAAGCCACTTTTCCTGTGAGACTGCACAATGGTATTTTCGGATTGCTGTAGGAGATGAGAGCCATGTCCGCGTGTGCACGTTCCTATCAACGGTGGGTGACAAGACCCAGAGCACAGTGTTGGGGTGGGGGGTGCTCTGGAATCTCCACCTCTCCTAGGAACATCCCTCTTTTGAATGGAATGAATGCAGGGAGCCAGTCTGCCTGGAATCACTCCTCCTCCCATATGTTAGTAGCTAATTTTAATGTATTTCGATATTTCGCCAACATATTACACCACCCAGAAAGCCTTTCTAGATTTAATGCAAAGGGGAATATACTAAAGCCTAACTCATCTATCAAGTCAAGAAACTACTCAATTAAAAAAAAAAAGAAATCAAAGTTAGAGCCAATACGAATCAAAATTCTAATGTAAAATCAATCTGTCATTTACTTTAAAAAAAACAAAATAATTATGTGCATCTACCTGACTGAACCATAAGTCTCTTCTAGCAGGAGAGTTAATATATATTCTGAGCCAGCTGAGGGCTGATGGCTTTAGGTATGTGCTGTGTTTAATTCTCCAGGGTTCCTTCTGCTCCCACAGTTTGCTAATGAGGCGTCTGTAAGTGGCACAGCTGAAGGGTCCTGAAAGCAATCCCAGTGTGTGAGTGGGACTCTGGGAGAAGTTGCCTCTTGCTCACCTCAGTGACGGCACAGCTATTCTGTCTCTAGGTCTCTCTCATAAGGTGACATTTTGGTTAATGTGTTCATTATTCTCATTACTTGACCTCTCACTCTGTGTGTGTGGGTGTATTCTTTTTCCCCTCTGTGTTATGTAATGACGACCGATGCCTGGACCAGTGGCAGGAGCGGAGGGAGTCAGGGACACTGGGAGGGAGTCAGCCACCCTTCACTGTCCACGGGGAGTGTGTCTCTTCATCTTTCCTCTGTTCAGGACATCTGAGTCCTAAAAGTCCCATCCTTCTCTAAGATTGCTTCCGGATCTACCACGCTACCATCATCGCTACCCCAGTCTCCCATGCAAGGCAAGTGTCACAATAACAATGACTGCAAATATTTTAAGAAAAGGTTATAAAATAGAAAATGCAAACATTCTTTGGAAATAGAAATTCAGCATAAGGATGTACAAGAGTTAGTGTACAGATCCATCCATAAACAACGGAATAGTTCCTTTGCAAGATGCCTCAAAATTCATGCCTTTTATTTTCCTACCATTTAGCCTTTGTGTTACCCTAACCTAAAGTGTCTACAGAATGTTGGGAACAGGCTGCATGCAGCGGATAACGGCTCAGCATTCTTAGCCAGACAAAGGGCAGAGCACTTGGTGAGGGGCTCAGCACACCGTGGAATGATTCAGGACACTGTCTCTGTCTTTCTTCTTCTGAGTGTAAATCAAAGGCTCCAGCTTTCTAGGCCGCCAACTCAACACCTTTTATAGGCACTTAATTCACTCAGAAATTAAAAATATATACATACTCCTCATAGAAAATACCATTATTCTTCAGCTTGACACATGATTTGATTTTAAGCCTTTCTATGTCTCCTCTACATCCTACTGTGGGTTGGAAGCAGTCAAATGTGTATGATGAATGGCTACCGCTCCCCGGGCTGGTTACCTCTCAGGGAGATGCCGCTGACACCCTCCGGGAAGGATGGCTGTCCCTCACTCTCCTGCAGCAGCCATCCTGTGTGAGTGGTCAGTGAGAGTCATGAGAAAGGCATTGGCTTTGATCCACTTTAAAGGAGAGAAGGGGGGCAGTTCATCCGTGCTGAGTGGGACCACCAGGCAAAGGTTTGGCGGTGAACTTGGGGCTCCAGGGAAATCAAGGTGACCCAACCTGGTGGGTTCCAGGCTGCCTGTCTAAGGATGCTGGCCCCAAAACTCACTGGTTCCAGGGGCAGCATGTGGACAAGCCAGGAGTTTGATAGGAATATCACGCCGTGCCTTCTTTCCACTAGATCTCCTGTCTCCTGCCTCAGGACCACCAGGAAGGCTCAGTTGGGCATCACTGTTGGCATGCCCAGCCCCTGGGGTCTCCACCCTCATGCCCTCCTCCCATCTCCCCCATAGCCCTGATTCCTCACGGTCACCTCTCCTTTCACAGCCTATGCTTTGTGACAAAGCTGAAACCCCTTCACCCTGAACTCATCCACCCCTTCCAGGTATGGCCACACATTGAAGAATTCAGGGCTTTCAGTTACAAAGAACACAATTTGGGTAAGTGGGCAAACAGGGCTGTTTTCTTGGGCATCTCGGTTTGGGGACTCTGGACATCCTGGAGTGAAAGGAATGGCACTGGATGAGGCGCCAGAAGGCCTCACTCTGCTCCTGCTTCTGCTTTAACTCAAATGAACCTGAGCAGGTCACCACCCTTGTCCAGACACCCTCCCTCTGTGGGAAGTGACCTTCGGGGAGGTCCATGGANGAGTGAAAGGAATGGCACTGGATGAGGCGCCAGAAGGCCTCACTCTGCTCCTGCTTCTGCTTTAACTCAAATGAACCTGAGCAGGTCACCACCCTTGTCCAGACACCCTCCCTCTGTGGGAAGTGACCTTCGGGGAGGTCCATGGATGCGTTCCTGGATGCCTTGTATTTCACAGTCTTCTGCAAATCTGGGTAGTGGAATTCAGCAAGTTTCTACGCTAGCATAAGGCCAAATGATTCTTGCGCCTAGTGGCTCAGTCATGTCCGACTCTTTGAGACTTCACGAACTGTAACCTGCCAGACTCCTCTGTCCATGGGGATTCTCTGGGCAAGAATACAGATGTGTATAAGAGACAGGTAAAGAGTCCTCCTGCCAATGTAAGAGATGAAAGAGAGGAGGGTTCAATCCCTGGGTAGGGAAAATCCCCTGGAGAAGGAAGTAGTAACCCACTCCAGTATTCTTGCCTGGAGAATTCCATGGACAGAGGAGCCTTGTGGGCTAAAGTCCATGGGGGTCACAAGAGTCAGACACCATTTAGCAACTAAATCACTGATACCATAGCGACCTAATGGCCTAGAACCAAAATTTCCCCCAAATCTGTGAATCTCTGTGTTTTGATAAAGTTAATATACTTTTATTTATTGGTAGTATAATCCTAGCACTTTTCCTAGTTAGTTACTCTATACTGGAGTGGGTTGCCATGCCCTCCTCCAGGGGATCTTCCCAACCCAGGGATTGAAACGAGGTCTCCCACATTGCAGGTGGATTCTTTACCATCTAAGCCATCAGGGAAGCCTCAGAAATACATAAATCTTTCTTCAAACCAGACTCCTCCTCCCCAGAAAGTCATCAGGTTAGATATTTACATGAAGGGAAGTGGCCAAAAGCAGCGAAGTGACATTTTATTGTCGAACAAGGGGCGTCACGAATCCCCATGCAGGGAAGTGGGCTGCTCCAGGTCCTCAGGGACCCTTCCACCTCCAGGTTTCAGCCTGGCTCTGCCCTCTGTTCAGATGCTGGGGCAGAGGCTGCAGACCCTGCCGGGATCCATGTGTGTGACACCTGGAGGAGTCTGGGAGCTGCTGCCCCACAACCCGCCCAGTCAGAGCAGGAGAAGCCCTGGACACACAGCTGTCCAAGCCCTGAAGGCCAGGTGGGAAGAGGGGTCTCCTTTGAAGGAGGGTCTTGGCTCACTGTGTGTCCTGCCAGAGTACCCTCCAGAAATGCCAGTTCTCATTGCTTTGACTGTCTCAGATCACTGCAACTTTGCTTCTCTATTTAATTCACACCTAACCTCTCCGCCAGCAAGACCGACCCCCCACCTATGTTTTCTTTTTGCATCTGTTACTCTGTTTCTGTTTTGTAAATAAGTTCATTTGTACCATTTTTTGGGGGGATTCCAAATATAAGGAATTGGATAGCATTACCAATCCGATGGACATGAACTTGGGCAAATTCTGGGAGATAGTGAGGGACAGGGAGAACTGCATGCTGCAGTCCATAGGGTTTCAAAGCGTCAGACATGACTTAGTGAATGAACAGCAACAATACTGATTAAAAAAAAAAAAAAAAGACCGCACCCAAGGGAAGACCAGATGACACACTCTCTCAGCACCCTTGGAAACACAGCCTCAGACCCACCAGGCTGGGTCTCCCTGACCTCCCCAGAGCCCCAGGTTCACTTCCAGCCCTTTGCCCAGTGGTCCTATGCAGCGTGGATGAACTGCCCCCTTCTCTTATTCAAAGTGCACCAAAGCTGATACCTTTTTCAGGGCTCTCATTGATCACCCTGATGGGTTCACCTTGGGACTCAGTTTCATTTGCATTACAGACTGGTGAGAGGCAAACAGCAGGGTCTGGGTGTGGAGAAGGCCTGGCCAGTGGCGACCTGGGCAGCCGTGGACATAGTACAGTCTCTCTACTTGCTGGCGACGGTTGAGAGCATTCAGCCTCCAGGACGCTGTGAGGGTTAAGTGAGAAGATACACGAGCCTGCAGCGCTGCTTCCACCATACGGGGATGCTCACTAAACGGCGGCTCACTCCCTCCACCCCGACCTTCTGGAAGAGGGTCTTGGTCCATCTTGACTTCTTCTCTGACCTTATTTTAATTCCAATTTGATAATATCCCATTTTTTTTTAAAGTAAGAGACCACAGACACCTACATCTCTACCCAGGACTTCAGACATCTAGACATTAGCCATCTATAGTGGTCACACAGAGTCGGACACGACTGAAGCCACTTAGCAGCAGCAGCAGGCAAAGTCGTGTGGGGAAGGGGGGTGGACCAAAAGGAGACTGTGTTCAGCCGCCCCAACGCGGGCCTGTCTGTCCAGGCACTTTCGGTTGCAAGAGACAGAAACTCAATCCAAGTTAATTTAAGTAAAGAAGGGTGAGTGTCTCCCTTCAGGCCTGACTTGTCCTACTTCCAGTGACGCCCTCTCCCGTCACTTCTCATCCTGGTTTTGGTTCACTTCATTTCCTTGCAGACTTTCTCCACCTGTTAGGAAAGTTGTCCCCTTGATCACTGCCTATTTCCACACAGCACCTAGAAAAGTCTCAGGGGAGAAACTGATTGGCCAGCCCCGGGCCGCCTGCCCACCTTCACACACAATGTTCCAGCTACATGGAGCTGATTCCTGGGGGCGGGTGTTGGGGGGAGGGTGGCCAGGTGTGGCAAGTCTCCCTTTCCTCAAGCCTGGAGAACACTGCTGGCCTTGAGCATCCAGAGGCAGTGACTCTCTGCCATGTTCACGTTGAATATTACCTAACACTGTGATTGGTTTTCTCGGGCAAGCTGATTATAAAGGCATTGGAGCCAATGTGTGTATTAGACATCATAGCAGATCTTTCAGAGTCTTCATCTTGGTTCATCCACATCAACTCTCTGAAGCACACATTATTATTTCCACTTTAAGGACAAGACGAGTGGAGATGAGATGAGAAAATTGAGGATTGCAGAATTGAAGCTGATAAATGGAATTAGACTCAAATCCAGGTCTTTTGATTTTAAATGCTAAATTCTTTCTATTACTGTGCCGTCTGGCTTCTTTTCGAGATGATGACGATAACTTGTAGAAACCAATGCCAGATGCCTGTGCCTATAATTCCAGTTAGAAAACACAGACCGTGCTCCTCTTGTAGGAACTCCTCTTGTGGAGTTAAATCTCTGTGTCCTTAATCTCTGTGCTGCTAAGAGTTCAACCTTCATTGTTATATCAGCTTAGGCAAATTATCAATACGTCAGGAAATCAGCTTGAAGTTGACTTCTCAAAAAAGATCCCACAGAATTCTGGTATTATTGGTACCTGGGACATATCACCTCCATTCACGTCAAAAGTGACCTTATCCACAGGAGTCACACCCCAGATAGCTTTCCAGGGAGACCCCTTGAAAAGGCGGGGACCATCTTCTTCCCCACCATGGCTTTCTCCCTCCCAAAGTGACACCTGCAAATCAGAGCTGAGCCCCCTGCTCCTCCCCAGGTGAGGGAGGGTGGGCAGATCCCTCCCCTGGAGGCGGAGCACCCAGGCAGCACGGCCACAGCAGGTGGAGCAGAGCGGAGCAGCGGCTTTTGTTAACTCCTGCACGTGATATCAGGGCTGCTCTTTAGATGGAAGCCCCTGCGGTTCTTTCCATAATAGCTGCGAGGAATCAAACCCACTGCCCACACCCCTTCCCTCTCCTCCAACCCACACACTCTCCTCCTCCTGCCTCCTTCTCCTCCCCAAGGGCCTCTGTCTCCAGCCATGGATCAGGCCCACCACGTGTGATCGGTTGCCACCCTCCTCCTAGGGCTGGAGAGCTTGCTGTCCAGTTCAGCGAGGGGCCAGGAGCACGTGGCCAGTTCACAGAGAGTCAGTCCTCACTTGCCCTCGCTCACTGCATAGAAGCTTCAGCTACTGATGCTGAGCAGTGTATGAAATGCCATCCTGGCTGCCTCTCCTCAGAAGTTAGAGACTTCATCCATTTCCCTTCCTTATTTCCCTTCCTCATCCTTTATCTGCAAACAGAAAAATCACGTCCTCAGTAAAGTTTTCTTAACATCAAAGAGTGTGGATGGTGAGAAAATACCATTCTGCCTAGAACAGGAGACCCTTTTCTGATGTTAATTTTGTCTTAGGAGCATTCATCCTCCTCTCACCTTTGAACCGAAAATGAATGGTGTATATCATGCATCTGGCTGATCCAAGAGGCGAGTCTCATTGTCCTGCAGATACCTGATGAGAAGCACTTGAGCCTTTGAGCTCAGGGGAAGGAGTTCTGATTGTTGAGTGAGGAGCTGAGATTGCCAAGGGTCCCCTCCAATCAGAGCTTCCCCTAATCAGGACCTCCAGAGCACAGAATCTCTGCCGGACCCAGGCCACCCCATATGCAAGGACCTGATCACCCACTGTTCGGGGCAGTTGCAGCAGTAAAGATTCCCAGCCCTGGGGCCTGAAAGATTGAAATTAAGATGGAAAAAGGAAAGGAAGATTGCTGACTGCCTCGACGTGATCCATGTATTAGGTAAGGAATGGGCCTGGTTGAACAGACCCCTGGATGTGGAGTGCCCAGGACTGGCTTTCTCATCTGTAACTGTATTAACGATCTGTTGAATATCCAATAGGCCCATGCGCTCAGCCCATGTCAGAGGAGGGGAACAGATGGCTTCTCCATCGTGTGCTCCTGTGAAACATGAGGGCCGCTGGGAAATTTTACTCTGTGGTAAATCCAGCCTTGAAAGAGCTATAGCTCTCCAGACAGCTTAGCACCGAGCAGTCCAGAGCCCAGATTAGACTTGTGGTTTGATGGCCCCTAAGGAGAGCTTTCGTCTTGGTGAGCACACAAAGCGATTCTGGAATAATGCCTGCCAGGAGCTTAGTTCACAAGCACAAAGAGCTCCTCCCAGGGGCACGTGGCAGACTACTTCAGTCTCAACTTGATGAAAATGGCAAAACTGTGAAAACTGGCTAATGGTTACGATGTATGGTGGTAGTGGTCATGGAGTTAGAACTAGCACCCCGATATCAAATGTGGAGTTTGAGGTGTCTCACCTGAGGCTCCCCTGGCCCCTGGGAGGCTGAGCCTAGGGTTTGGACCAGCCAGGTGCCCGCCCAGCCTGTGTGGGCCATCAACAAGCTGTGCTGCTGATGATGACAAGTGTCTGCTGGGTGTGCCTGTGTGTGCCAGGTATGTTTACATTATCTGTGTATAGAGGGTAACTAATACAGATCAGAATATGTGCCAAGTTCATTTTTTTGTCTTTTAAAATTTTATTGCAACCTAGTAGGGCAAGATCAGGGCTCACACGTTTCAAGAGCCCCGAAGTTAGGTGCTGTCTTTCTGTCCCTTATTTTTGATTTTACGGTGTCTTTTGAGTACATATTCTTCTCTCTGCTTTAGACCTGGTCTCTAGCTCACTTTCAAGGTATTTTATTATGATTCTCACCATCTCCACAGGGCTTTTCAAACCTGTTGTAGAAAACACCCATCTATCACTTTTTGGCATTCGGGTAAAATTACTAATTGTCTGTGCCAATCAGTTGCAACTTGATTTCTACTAAAAGTAACACATGGGGGACTTCCCTGCTGGCCCAGTGGTTAAAACTTTATCTTCCAGTGCAGGGAGTATGGATTCAATCCCTGGTTGGGGAGCTAAGATTCCACATGCCTTGCAGCCAAAAAGCCAAAAAATGTAAAATAGAAGCAATAGTATAACAAATTCAATAAAGACGTTAAAAATGGTCCACATCGAAGTAAGTCAGAAAGAAAAACACCAATACAGTATATTAATGCATATATATGGAATTTAGAAAGATGGAAAAGATGACCCTATATGCGAGACAGCAAAAGGGACACAGATGTAAAGAACAGACTTTTGGACTCTGTGGGAGAGAGAGAGGGTGGGATGATTTGAGAAAATAGCATTGAAACATGTATATTATCATATATAAAACAGATCACCAGTCCAGGTTTGATGCATGAGACAGGGTGCTCAGGGCTGGTGCACTGGGATGACCAGGAGGGATGGGATGGGGAGGGAGGTGGGAGGGGGGTTCAGGATGGGGAACACGTGTACATCTTATGGCTGATTCATGTCAATGTATGGCAAAAACCACTACAATACTGTAAAGTAATTAGCTTTCAATTAAAATAAATAAAAATTTTTAACGGTCCACATTAAAAAAAAGTAATATACAGGTTTTCCTATATTTTCTCTGTGGATGTTTGTGCTGTTTCATGTAAATTTTAATATCATAGGCTGTTAACAATAGCAAAGGGGTTATACAAAAGAAGGTCTGATATCTATTTGAGTCCCTCGGAGTATTTAGCATAGGATAATATTTTAGAGGTTGGTCTGAGAGACAAATGCCCAGGTTCACATTCTGACTCCATTGCTTACCAGCTGTGGGCAAGTTTACCAGCTGAGTCTCAATGTTCTCATCTGTAAAATGGGCATGTAATTGCACCATTCATAGGGTTTGAGAATTTAATAAGAGAAAATTGCATAGGAAACTCTGGCCCTCATGCCTGGCACATAGCAAATGCTCAGTGAATGATGACTAGAACGATTTGTTTATTATTGTGGTCACACTTATGGATGTTTAACAGAAAGTGGTGAATGTACAGATTTGTTGCAGGTCAGGGCGGGACACTTGTAAGTGCTGGTGTCTCTGCCTCTCCTCCTGACAGCTTACCAATGACTTGTCATCTTCATCGTCACTCTGGAGAGCAGGGAAGTAGCGATGACGAAGCCACCAGGCCTTCTGTCCTGAGCAGTTATCACTGAGGCCACAGCCACTGAAGCATCCAACCGCACAGGCCACTGTGTGGAGCACTGCGCAAGACCGGTCTAGAGAGAAAGTGCTTGTCCCTTGGGAGTTAGAGACAGGAAGGACGTTTTGACGGACTTGTGAATTAGATTGCAGTGGCTTAAAAAAAATCTGTTAACATAAACACCTTTAAAATGAAGAGACTTGAGACACAGTGCTCTGGTTGTATGAAGGGAGGACCAGGTGACCTGCCCACTGTTCCTCTCTGTGTGTTTGTAGCTCCAGCTGGATCCAGATATCCAGACCCCGATGCTCCTTCCCCTCGGAGTTGCCTGGCTGCACACGTGCAGGGGGCGCTCTCCTTCACACACAACACAGGGTGAGCAGTGCCTCTGGGGCTTGTGTAAAACGGCAGTGCTGTTTCCAGTTCACCTGTACGCTCAGTATCTACCTTCACTCTGTGCAGCTCGGGGATATATATACACTAACATTATCATGGGGAAAAATAAAGTAAAAAATAAATAAAGTAAAAAAAAAAATAAAAGGAAGTATAATAATTACTGTGGAAATCTGAAAGAAGCATTTCAAAAATATGTGGGTTGAGGCATCATGATGGTACCAGATATATCAGAATCAGCTAAGGAAGGTGGTGAGAACCGGCTAAGTTTTCCAGAATTTTTGTTCATATCATGAAAATTGCTTCCAATATGAGAAAAACCACAAACTAGATGGTCAGTTTTCACGGTCCTTAGAAGATCTCTCAAAAAGTCCTCACATCTATTAGATTATCTCTGTCTGAGTTATAGTGTACCCATCAAGGATGTGCATATCTGCAGCTCTTGGAGGACATTTGGTAACCACATACAGGCTATATCTGGAAAGTTCATCAGTATGTCTAACCTAAGTCTGTCTTGCTTCAGTTTAAATAAGCTGCAAGCACTTACATTATTCGTTGTTGTGCATGTAGGTTGCCCGAGGCACACAGAATAAACTCCTCCCCTGCTCCCTCTTGGAGAAGCTTCTTCAAGTGCAGACTGCAGTCCTCAAATCTCAGGAGCCCTCTCCCTTTTCATGTTATCATATGCACACGGATGACTTCAGGAAATAAATTAAGTGAATGAAATATGGGTGTAATGCAGATATTCTGAAACAGGAGTGACAGGAGAAGAAAATAAAAACTTATTTACTATTTTCCAAGCAATGAAATAGAAGATTGACTGGAAAAGGTGAAAGATGAGAGAGAGAGAAAAAAAAAAAAAATCTGTCATTGAATGATATTTTCATCGGAGGGGAAAATAAATACCAACAAATGAAATTTGACTCATCTTTGCAAGTTTCACCAAGCGTGAAAATGTCCCTTTAAAATTTCTAGCAAGCAGTGGCTGGCTATGGGGTTTTTCCAGTGTAAAGGGAATCTGAGTTCAGGAGGCCAGGGAATGCCAGAGGAAAGGGATTTTTTGATGTTTGGGGCTCTGAGGCTGTCAGTTTAAAAAATGAAGGTAATATAGAAGGGCCAAAGTGACATTTATCATGCCATCTCTCCAGGCTCCTGTCTCTTTAATCAGCTAGCCTGATTTGCCCAGTAAATGATTCCTGAGTGTGTGTATGTGTGTGCGCGCGCGTGTGCCCGTGCGCGTGTGTTGTAGCTCTGTCAATCCTTGGATTAGAACCAATGATTGCAGCTCGTAGGAGGGCTGTCCAGGGCCAGATTGTACGATGTGTCTCAGTGCCAGAGTATGAGGAGAGATAATTACTGAGAAGTCACACTCTCCCATCCTTGGCTTTCTTGTGGTGTCCTTCAGCAAAACAGTGGATTTAAACCTCCTTCCACCAGCTCGAGAGCAACGCAATCTGTCAGGAAAGAAAGAAAGAGAAAACCGAACCTGACAAAAAAGAAGAAAAAGAAAAAAAAAATCATGAAAACCATCCAGGCAAAAATGCACAATTCTATCTCTTGGGCAATCTTCACGGCGCTGGCTGCTCTGTTTCTCTTTCAAGGTAAGAGCTTGCTATTGATCTGCCTACAGCCGACCCAGGAATTGTACAGTGTGCTGTGGGTGATTCGCAGACTCTCCGAGTCAGCTCTGCTGTATGGTTTGCAGGTGGAGGGGAGAGCGTTCGCTCGCGTTCCAGCAGCATGGCTGGGACGTCCTCCTCCCTCCCAGGCTGTGAGGATATTGATCCGATTCTGGCTGCTAGGGGAACAGGCGGGGGATGTATGTACATAAGAAAAGCGTGTCTGGGCTCCTGTTTGGTAACGTGGCTGTGTGCTGGTCCCCTGGCTGTCTGTACATTCTTGCACACACTCGATGGATGGAGACACATGGAAGCCGGGGAATTAAGGATTCGGAGGGCAGCGGGGAAGCTAATGTGTTGCTTGTGGTACTGGGAACAAATTTCGAGAGGAAACTTTAAATATCTATCTACCAGTAAACTTGCAAAGCTTCTGCAAGGAGCAAATGGAAAATGCAGGCTAGGCATAATCAGGTAACTACGCTTTGTGGTCAGAAAGCCAGCTCCGAGAGGGCTGAGTGAGTCTGCAGCGGACCTGGGCAGCCGGGTTAGTTTTCTGTGTGTTTGGGGGTATGTTTGTGGAGGAGAGCAGCGGGGGGTGGTTAAAAAGCAGATAAAAGGCTGCGGGAGCAAGCAGGGCTCTGAGATTCCGGAAAGCTCTCCTAAGTTGAAGGGAGAGAGGCAGTAAGAGTCGAATGCTAATGTTCTGTTTTCTTTCTCTGGGAAGCCGAGCCCTCTGGGCTGCAGTCAGGGCCGGGCTTGCCGAGTTGTGGTCCTGCTGTGCTGGGGTGGGTGGGAATTCACTTCAACCTGGACTCCCCTCGCTGCACCGGGGATTGGGGGCGCTGCCCAGCGCTCTGTTCCAGCTCCCACCTCCCAGCAGGCTCCCACCTCCCAGCAGCCGCTTTCTCTGCGCACCTGCTTGCCCCGCCCGCCCTGTCCTTTGAGGATCTGGCGTGTGCCTCTTTCTCATTAAAGACCCCTGCGTTCCCAGGGACTTAGGTGGGCAGAGAAACTTTCCCCGGTGGGTGGCCCAGCTCCGTCTCCCACAGGACCCCAATTGGGAGCTCAGTGCTGGCTGCTGCGTCCCCAGAGGAAAGTTGGTTCCCGGTGGGCGGGGGTGGAGAAGGCTGGGGAGTCCCACCCATCCGGTTCCATTCCCCACTGCAGTATGGGACTCTTGAGGTCGGTCCCCATCTCTAGTCCCTTGAGTTCCCCCTGAGGGTGGTCTTTGGGGACTCCCCTTGCCGGAGTTGCAGAGGCGTCCACACAGACCCACAGGAGGTGGGCAGAAGGACTAGGCTGGGAAGGATCAAATGCCTGCGAACCCTCAGCTGGGGCTCAAAGAGTGAGGAAGGGGACCCTGGAGGGCTCTGCAAGGATGCAAGGAAGTCCATCCTGTGGGATCAACTTGCCCTGCAGCTCCCAGCCATGGGGGCGGGGGGCATGGGCCTCAGGGTCTCCCTCCTCCCCCACGGGGCAGTGGGTGTGAGCGTGAAGGAGGCCACGTGGAGGCAGCCCTAACTGACTCCTCTTACATAACATGGAGCAGAGGCAGCATGCGTGTGTGTGTATGTGTGTGTGTTCACGCGCACCCCTGCTTGTACTTGGGTGAACAGGGGCTCACCCAGTGAGATCAGGACCCCAACTCTGGCACTGGGGAGACTGAGCCCAGAGCCAGGCAAACTCCAGGTAACAGCTTCCATTGTGCTAACCACAGGAATGTAAACCGAATGGGGGCGGGGTGGAGTGAGGGGTCTGGAGGAAGGGACAGGGACGGTCCCAAGACATCCATCATTTCCATCCGTCCTGAGGTCTGAGTCTCTTCCATTTTAACCTCCGACTGGAGACAATCGCCAAAATTCCACCATCCACAGCCCCACTGGCAGCTTGCCAGGAGCCCCAGGGCCATACTGGATTTACATATAAATTAGCATACGTGATTTTTTTTTTCATCAGAAATAAATGCAGGGAAGCATAATATTTGCTCATACTTTGAATCATTCCCGAACTGATGCGAAGAAAGTGGGGGTGCGAAGTTCTCCCCTGGGATATTCTGATTGTACACTCTTGTTGCCATCCTGGGTGGGGATAGGGGTGACTGGGTTACCCCAGCCCTCCTCACATTCTACCAAATCCTGAATTTCCTAAGATGAATCATGGCCTTACTTGCACTATCCACCTCGAACCAGCTTTCAATAGGCTTCGATGTGTCAAAAAAGACCCGGGCTGCCCAATTTTAAGGCAAAGTGACCCCCGAGACCCACCCCCCACCCCCTCGAGCCATGTGCCAGTTGGACCAGCCAAGGTGATGTGTGTTTTCTCTTTCAGGGCATGGGAGCTGCAGTGGGCCAGTTACCTCTTATCAAACTCACAGAATTACTCAGGCAGCCAGGTCTTGCCTGCAATAACCCACCCCTATTGCATTGACCCGCTGGGACTAGTTAGAATGCAGTACACATTCTAAGGCAATGTTTTTCTTCTCTGTTTTTGTTTTAGGCTGGCTCTTCCTAGAGCCCTTACTTCCGGGGCTTCTTGCCTTCTTGAAAAGGTGTTGGGGGCTAGGGGTGGTTGATGGACCCCTCCCTGACCTGCTTCTCACCCCAACCCACAGCCACCATGATCCAGCTTAGAGGAGGAGGGCGTCAGCCCCGATTAGTGATAGGGGGAGGGTGGGGGTGATTAGCGCTCAGGGGCTCTGGCCCTAAGATGCTCTGGGGTTGATTAGCCAGAGCTCCTTCTTGGCCCTGGGAGCCAGAGAAGCTCCTGGATGAGGCGCTGTCCTTTTCAGCTCACCGCCCACCTCCTGCCACGGAGAGGCTCAGAGAGGAATGGCTGGTGTACGGCATCTTCTCTTTCTAGAAATCTGACCATTTCTCCTTCGAACGATTAATGCTCCTTTCAACACCTTCCCAGGAGCTGGGCTAGATTCCTGCCTTACCTTCCTCATTTTCTCTCATCTCCTCACATCCCACGTCAACTACCTGCCCACGTATACAGCAGCAGGGCAGAGGGGAAGGGAGAGGAAATGGAGCTGGGTTCCCCTCTTTTTCTCTGGGTGCCGGCAACACGGACACGGTTCATTTGGGCAGATCGGCCAAGTTCCTGCCACTCACAGCAAACACTTGGGTGCCAGCCGCAGCCTGAGCTGGGCAATGCTTCTGAGATGGGGGGAGTCGGGGTGACAGATGAGACCATAATAATGTTTACTGGCAGAGTGAAAAATCAGTCTGGGGAGATGGGCTCCTGGGCCTGATGTAAGTAAGCATTGTGGGCACTTGGAAGCATGGCCAAAAAAAAAATTAAGGGGAGATGACAGAGGAGCTTCACAAAGTGAACGCCAGCTACCAGGCTTGGAGTTTCCAATGCGGGAGGCAGGGGGGCCACAGGCAAGTCGTGGAGTCCATAAGAACTGCAGCTCCCCTCCACTCTTCACACCCTGGGACTGCTCTCTGGGCATTGGACGGAGGTGGGTGCAGAGTCCCAGCCAGGGGGGCTCTCGGGTGGCAGTTACAGGCTAGTCCTAGGGCTGGCTCTTTCCTTTCATCACTCTTAAGCCAAAGTGAGCCCTGGAAACCCTTCTCCGCAGCTGTGGCCTCTCCCCCTGACTTCTGTGGTTTCTCAGTGGCCTCTCTTGTGGCACGGGGCTGAAGGGTGTGGAGCTGTGTCCCTGGAGGGCCTCTCCTTGTTCCCTGCCTGAGTTCTCCAAGGGGCACTGTCCCTAGCAGCTCCCTGAGGATCTGCCCCTGCTCCCTGTCAGCCCTGAGGTGCAGCAACCCAGGCTGGGGCTGGCTGCTTGTCATGGATGGGTCACACCAGTGTTGGCTTCAGCCATGGTTCATCCCTCGGGATGAGGTGTGCTCTCTGGACATCCTAAGAAGCGGTGACCTGCAGGACAGGTGATTCCGGAATGTGTAGGAAGATGCTGGAAGAATGCTGTGCGATGCTCTCACTATCTCCTTATGGTGGAAACACTTCGGAGAGGATGACTGTGTCGAGGATTTGTCTCTGTTCCAGATATTTTATGCCTAGAGCTCATGGCCTGCTCCTGCCCATCAACTAGAAAGATGAAAGTGTTAAAAAAAAAAGAACAAAAAAAACACCCACTTTGCTTTATATTTAACCTCAGCAGAGGTCCTATGGACCCTTCAAACACTGTAATGCGCGTGCCTGTCTGTCTGATTTCCAATCGCTTCAGGTGGCCTGAGCACAGCTGGGTGGGGAGCAGGTACATCTGAACACAAAGTTCCCCATGACTTCCGTAGGTGACAATACTTCCCTCTGGGAAGTTTCCCCACCTGTCTGCCAGGCCAGGGAGCAACTCCCCCAAGGGTTGTAAAGACTCATTAATGCTTGTAACGCAGCAAACATGTGGTGCTAAGTGGAGCTCCACGCTGAGCCTGCTGGTATTTACGCAGCTCCTTTCCTTTCTGCTCTACTGGCTTGTTACATGTTTACTTTATGTCTGTAGTCATTTGAAATTCAATAAAACTAATTACACATAAAAAATGAAAACACGCAAAAATAAGGTAATCGATGGCGTGCAGGTACGATGGGGTCTTGGGTTCCACATCCTCTGGGGTGTCTCCTCGGGGCCCTCCTTCTTTTAGAGGATGCACGGTGGAAGAGGACCAGAGGGGATTTAGAGGAAACGCGTGGGACCAGGCCTCCTCACCCTTCCCTAGTAGGAGGAAGACTTTTGCCAGGAGGCGTCACGGGGCGGGGTCAATGGCA
>SJYX01007093.1:262237-310016 GCA_006410675.1 Oreotragus oreotragus | reverse complement strand
CGAGGAATTTGAAATCAGTCAAATGACTTTTACCTGAGAAAAAGAAGGCTAGAATTGGGGGCGGGAGGAGAAACGGGTGGAGGGAAGAGGCTTTCCCAGATGTAGCCCATTGCTACATCTGTGACAGGTAAACATGAAGTTAGTTAGCTTGGGCTGGCTACCAAGATGAATATGTCAGATTTAATGCTTCAAAATACATACGGTCCTAGCCGGGGAGGGTGTGGGGACTGGTGGTGGGCGGGGGAAGTGAGCAGCAGCAGAGAGAGGGAAAATCAACCATCTTCTGCTGAAACTACTGGAAGAATAAATGCGTTGATGCAATAGTCGGAGTCAGAGAAGGCTGGCATACGAGGCACGATAGCTGAAAATTCAACTTTGATTTCAATTTTCATATTTGTCAGCAGTAATTAGATTCGTGAAATGTTGTGCCACTGTTCTAAAATACTAATAAGTAGAGGCCTTTGTAGTGTAGTTAATGGAGTCTTTTTTTCCTAGTGGTCTAGAAAAAATTTCATTAAGGCGCAAAGTCATATTATATTACAGCACTTCACCATCATGGACCCTGCTGCCACGGTAACACCATCGGAGACCGGAGCCCTCTGTCTGACCAGAGCCCCTGGCTGGGAAGGGCCTGGGGCTTTATATGCCTCAGCTGTCTATCATTTTTGACCTGCACGGACCTCCATGGGTCATGGGGGAAGCCAGCTGGCCAGAGACAAAAAGAGAAGCAAATTCAATAAAGCATCATCATGAAAGGATGAGCCTGTGAGAGCAAGTGGAAGAGAGGACACGAGGAGAGGGTGGGCAGGTAGGCGCCTGGCCCTGGCTGGGAAGTGTGGCTTCCACCCGGAGAGGAGGTCTGCTCTCGGTCCATCTCCAGACTGGACCCCTCCCCGGCTCAACACTGAAGCCCCATCAGGGCCAAACCCACATACCGCACGTCCCTCTCATCCCAGACCTGCTTCTGCTCGGCACAGGCCAGATTCTCTGGGGACAGGTTTTGCTGAAAAGGCTCAAGGTCTGTGATTTTCGAGTGACTTTTCCCTGGGGTGTCCCAGGAAACTCCCTGTAGGCAGGATGTGCTGGGGATAATTGCACCTGCCTGGGTAAGGGGGTAGTTTCCACATTCTCTAGAGAGTCTGACGGAGCTGGGGGAACTGGGCCACCCCTACTCCATTCGCTCCATCTCAGCACCACTCCCCTGCCGTCATGTTGGCCCACTCAGGTGGCCGGTATCTCTGGGACTGCTCGGCAGACATGGCTACAGAGACAGCAGCCTCTTAGCTGGGCTCTTGGAATCTAGTGAACTCAAGAACTCTGCTGTGATGCTCTCAACCCTCCTCCCCAAAGTCCTGGAAAGAAGCCCCAGCTGTCAGTCCTGAGGCTTCCAAGCGATAGAAGAAAGAAAGAGCAGTGGGCATGTGTGGCCTCCTCCACCGGCGCCATACTCCCCCTCTGCTGAAACTGCTCTGCTCGGCCCAGGAGAGGAGTGACTTGGAGCTACAGCACCTGAGCCACGGGCGGGTGATGAGGGAGGACCATGTGGACGGAGGGAGCCGACCAGGTGAGCAGGAGCCATCTGTGGTGAAGGTAGGGTACATCCGTCTCGTGAATGCCGGGCCCGTAGCTGGTCACCCTGCCTGGATCCTGCTCTCTTGGACCTTCCCTCACCCCCTACCTCCCTGTGCGCGTTTCTGACTGTATCTCTTCTCCAGAGCTTGAACACCTTTATGGACCAGGCCTCCCCGCCCCCCGCAATCCCCTCCCCACCAATCATGGCTTGGCTGCCGCCCGCCTCTCCCCAGCAGCATGCGCCAGATCTTATCCCTGGGCAGCACTTCAGGATGAAAGGAGGAGGGGATATTACATCCCCCAGTGATACCCGTGGCAATTGGGAGAGGCTTTTGTTGTGTCATTTCCTACCTCCTTCAGCCTATTAAGCAAACAAAAGTGCTTGTGGAATGAGAAATGTAAATGGCCCACGCAAGCCGATTAATCCTAGATGTACAATTCCATTAATAAGGCCGCTTTTTAATAGGCGGCTCTGGCAGCGGCGGCGGGCAGGCCAGGAATTGATGTATTCTTTGTAATTGTATTGCAACTAATAGGATGTGAGGAAAACGGTACCAGAGAAGCAGGTCTTTCAATACCGCTTTCTAATCAGTCGAAATAATGACTTGCCGGGGAAAGCCTTGAAAAGTAACAACGCACAAAATATATAACATCATCCAGGGATGACCCGTTCTTCCAAATCCTAGCTTGGGCTTCTTCCTTCATTCCTTCTCCTGACCTCTCTCTGTCTGCCTCCCTCTTCCACCACAGGTGATCACCTAAACCCAGGCACCGGGCAGGTCGAGCTGGGAGACCCACACATCCCCAGGCTCAAGCATTCCGGGATGCAGAGGTGCAGGGCCAGTTGGCTGAGATTGCTTTTGCCAGCAATCTGGAAGTCATGGTGGGGAGTGGGAGAGAGGCAGGGTGATGGGGAAGGGAGGGGACTCTAGGAGGGACCCGCGCTGGAGCTCACATAGTTACCTGAGTGACATTGGCTCGGTCTCTGCACCTCCCTGTGTTTCCTGCCCGCTTCAAAATGCAAGGAATCTGAGTGAGTTTTCAAAGAATGGGCTGGGGCACACTGGCACCCTCGTATTCCAGGGATAAGAAGAGCCAGTGGCTGTGCCCAGGACCTGAACGCCCGTCGCCCAAGGCTCTGCCAGGCTCAGGTGTCTGCACTGGATGTGGCCCCTCCAGAGGGCCTTGCTGTGCATCCTAGTCACAGATAAACTTGTTCATCACTCCCTCCTTCATGCCCCAATTCAGCAAATACTGGCGGGGCACCACGATGCGCCAGGCTCTGCTGTAGGTTTTGATCAGGCAGCAGTGAGCAAAACAGGCTCAACCCCACACCTGCCCTCGTGACATATGTGGAGTCCATAAAGCTTGCACTGAGCTCTCATTGCGGGTCTTATCAGGACATCGCCTGCTCGTTGGACGAGACCATTCCAGGACAGGAACTGGAGCGCCGGCCCTCTGCTGTGGGCACAGTGGAGGAGACGGGGCCCCCTGCCAGCCCCTCGCTCCCCTTGCCAGCCCCTCCTGGTCACTGGGTCTCTCTCCTGCCCATTTGTATGCGGGCTCTGACCCTCCCTTGGTCGCAGGCTGGAGAGTAAATATAAAAAGAAAAGGCAAAGCACATTTCAGTTGAAATCCCCAAGGAAACTGATGTGATTGCCGTACAGCAACGCTTCCAATAAGGGCAGAAAGGAATATTGCTTTTATAGCTTTGGGGACATAAAACATTTAGGAAATGTGATTGACTGGCAGGGCCTAATTTATCATTTATCTCGTTCCCTCTGCTCACTCTCTGCCTTCTCCCCACATCACTCGGGCGGACAGAAACAGGCAAACTTTTTTCCCCTTTTTGCTTTCCTTTCTTCTCCTTCTCTCTTGGAGACTCGGATTTATCATCATTCTGTTAAGCGGGAGAACTCCTGTGGCTATTTATAATTAATGCTCAGAAACCTGCCAATCCATTTAATGACACTGGCAGGTCAAGGCCCCCTTATAGCTCTCCATTAATCATCATTAGAACAGCTCTGAGTTTTTACATTCTTTTTAAATGTTAATTCACCTCTGTAATGCTCCTTTTAGTTAAAACTGTAAAAAGGCAAGTGGCTGGTGGCCCCGTGCTGCCTGCCGGGGGAAAAGGCATGGTAGAGTTGATAAAGCCCGCCTGGCTTCTTCTGGTCTTTGTCCTCCACCCCCTATCCTCGGCACCAGATGTCAACCCCGTTTGTTCTTTGCGTGCCTATATTTATCTGTAGCAAAAGTGCCTAGTGACGTAAAGTTCTGGGCCAATCAACACACTCTGATGTCTTTGGACTCTGGGGGCAACAGACCCTCAGGGCAACAGCCTCTGAGGAGTTGCTAAGCCGGGGTCCTGACATGGTTTGGTGGTTCTTAAGGAAATGGCACCCCACTCCAGTACTCTTGCCTGGAAAATCCCATGGATGGAGGAGCCTGGTAGACTGCAGTCCATGGGGTCGCTAAGAGTCAGATACGATTGAGTGACTTCACTTTTACTTTTCACTTTCATGCATTGGAGAAGGAAATGGCAATCCACTCTAGTGTTCTTGCCTGGAGAATCCCAGGGATGGGGGAGCCTTTTGGCTCTCCGCATCAGGTGGCCAAAGGTTTAGAGCTTCGGCTTCAGCATCAGTCCTTCCAATGAGTATTCAGGGTTGATTTCCTTGAAGATTGACTGGTTTGACCTCCTTGAAGTCCTCCATAGCTGTTGCTTTATATCATCTTTCTCAAGTCAGAAAAGTATATATGAATCATCAATGTCTACGTAGCAAAAAGAATGTTAAATCTGGGAGGCGGACCTCTATTGGATTGGCCAAAAATTTTGTTTAGATTTCTCCTTAAAAATGTTACAGAAAAAACGGAACAAAGTTTTTAGCCAACCCAATAGATCTGAATATCTACTCTGTTACTTATTAACTGTGCAGCTCTGAGCACTTGCCTCATCTTTGTGAGCCTCTCGTCTCTTATTGTTGGGCTTAATGTTTATAAGGCCCCTTGACCTACTAAAGCCCATGATTTTCTTGCCTGTCCCAAAGGGCCAGGGCAGTGAAGCAACCTAACAGTGACAAAAGGGTCCCTTTGACCATCTGAGCTCTTAAATGTTCCTTGTCCTGTCAAGCAACATGGCCTAGAGTTTAGAACTCTTAACAAAAACAAGCAGAAATTGATATGGAGAGTAGACAATGTATTCTTAGAATAGAAATGTACATTTCATTCACCTTTGACTCTGATTTCTCTTGATTCCATGCACCTTTGTGCAAGGCATTTGGAACTATGAACCTGACCTAATTTTCAGTGTTAGTCACTCAGTCGCATCCAACTCTTTGCAACTCCATGGACCATAGCCTCCCAGGCTCCTCTGTCCATGGGATTTCCCACGCAAGAATACTGGAATAGGTAGCCATTCCATTCTTCAGGGTATCTTCCTGACCCAAGGATCAAACCCGGGTCTTTTGAACTGAAGCTCAAAGAGGTAGGGTGGTAGTTCAAGGTTCATGTAGTTCGTACTGTCCAGGGTCACAGGTCAAACACAGACCTCTTGCATTAAAGTCCAGGTTCTCTCTGTTTTTTCGGTATAACTTCATCTTGTTCCCACCACCACCCCCCGACCACGATCTTGATGAATGATAATGAGGTGATACACTTTGGATGAAATAGACTGCATCCAGCAGCTGCTCCTGTTATGACTGAGTTCTAACTAGCAACCTTTAATTTGGGCTAAAAACTTCCATTCCTGGGTTACTTCCCCAGTGTGTTTACATTCATACAGGCATTACTGTGTGGAAGTGAGATTCCTGGGGTCTTTGACACAGAAGCCCCCCATGTTTAGTCTTCCCCCCCGTGTGGTCTCAGGACCCATCCTTACAGCCGCCGCCGCCATGCCTCTCCACCCCTCCTCCGTAAGCATCACTGACACTCCAAGCAGACACCGGTCCCCAAGCTGGGCTTTGGCCATCTGTTCTGCCCATCACTTGAGAATGCAATAAAACTGGCTTGACAATCGTGCCAACACAAAGGGCAGAGAGGGCTGCACAGCAAAAAGCTGTGTCACTCTCCTTCCTCCAAAGCTTGCATCAAGACTATTTGGGCCCAAAAGAACTCTAGCAGCCAGTAGAGCGTTGTGTTATGTGACTCCTCATGTCACTCCTTGGCTTTGTTAATGAGCTTGTGTCAGTTCTCATTGGTACAAGTTAATCATAGTAAGGACTTATGATAACGCAGCAATGTCCACATTTGAAAAAGCTTTCACACATCTGCTGTCTCTTTAAACTGTCATGGTTGCAGTTGGATGTTAGAACTAAAGGCCTTAGAAAATATTTACCCTAAGTCTCTCAGCTGATTATTATTGACGTACTTAGCTTAAGTAATGCATCCTTGTTAAATATAATTTGAACACCATACAAAAGTAGCTTTAAAAAGATTTAAAGTCACTCATGCACAATTACATTTAATGTATTTTCTTCCATTTTCCCCCTTATTCTCTGCCATAGTTTTTATTATGTAGTTGTAATCATATCATTTATATCTCATTTTTTTCTTTTAAGAACAGATCAGAAGCAATTTTCCATGTTGTTACGTAGTATTAGTGAACATAATTTTAATTGGTCTCATTGCATTCCATCAAGGAGATGTACAGTACCATTACCCTATATTTGGACATTTGTGTTGTTCTAATTGGGGGCTGTTATAAATAATGTTTCAGTGAAGATCTCCATGCATCCAGCCTTAATCAAATTTTGGGATTCTTTCCTTAGACCAGGTCACTAGAAATCCTGTGGCCACCAGTTTCCTTCCTTCTCCCAGGGAAGTGAGGTAGGGGAGATGAAGTGACTCCAGATTCAGCGACCATCAGAAGAGGTCAGGTCTTTGGCCTCCTGCTTTCTCATTTCTTTCAATCCATGGAGGTCTTTAGAACTGCTAAATAAAAGGACTTGAAAATGTATTGGGTGCCCACAGAAAAATAACTTTACTTTTAGTATCCAGTGGTTGAGGAAAAAAAGCCCAATAAGAGCTACCATGAATTCTGCAGCACTGTGATCAATGTGTATGAAATCAAATGCAGCAGCATCCCTATATACTTAGAAATAACACAAGCCATATATGCTGAGAAACGTCTATCCCATCTGCTGACAGTGCTTGATGTAGGCACGGATTCTGAACCTATTTTAAAACTCTTGTCCCCTCTTCACCACTGCAGCCCAAGCTAGGTCCCCTGTCCTTTAGAAAGAATGCATTCGTCCCAAGTCTTCTGCCAGGATATTAATTCCAAGATGAATGAATCCAAGATATTCATCCCATCTCACAGAATCCATGTGAGCCAGGATTCCTTCCCTCTGGGCCTTCCTGCCCTCTTTACTTCAAGGGTAGCTGAGTGGCAGAAGAGAGACGGAGAGGTTATTATGAATATTGAGAGCTGGGACAGACCTGCCATAAGCTTCTGTAACGACTTCACGGCTTTACAGCCTGAAAGAATAGTCTCCCACAATAACAACAGCATACTAGACACCAGGTATGCATTATTTTATACAAGTTTACAGTGTTTCTGTGAGGAGGGTGCTACATGTATAAAACTGAAGAGGACAGTAGTAGTTCAGGGTATCCAGAAACTTGAGATCTGGTGGGGATTTAAGCCTTGGGAACGTAGCCTCTTACCTGTGCACACACAGCCTCCTTCACCCCTGACCCCAACATGGAGAAGTATGATGAGGCAGGTCATGGTCCTTATGTGATCAGCTCTTGTCCTTACTGCCCACTCAGAAGCCAGTGAGGGGCTTAAGGGAGAGTGTGACTGTTGGAAGTGGCCCTCCTCTTCACCCACCAGCTTCCCAGAATCATGGAGACAACACTTCCTTCTGTGGATGGGGAAGGGTGGGTGTCCAGGCAGCAGCCTTCTTTGGCTCTGTGTACTGGGCTCTGTGTACTCCATGACTAGGAACATCATGATAGGTGATCATGATTATGGCATGCGATTGAACCACACAAAATTGCCAGCATTTCACCATTCTGATGTTCACTAGCATCATTTTCATAAGGCTGGTCTTTTGTGTGTCTGGGCCTGTTGGCCTTAGCACAGCTCAGTGCTGGTTGGTAGAATACTGCGGCGTGTGGGAGAGGGTGGGCCTATGGCACTGCGCCCACCCCCTGCCCTCAGCTGACACAGAGGAGTTGCAAAGGGACCTCTCACACCTAGAGTGCTGTAGGGCCTGTGCCACCTGTCCCTTCCCTCCAGTCTCTCTTCATGCCCCCTTGCGTGAACCCGCTCTCCTGTGAGGTTGCCATTTGGGTTCTGCTCTTGCCAGCTTTCATTAGAATGCATACTGGAGTTCTGATCTCCTTTTGGCTGAAGACTGTTCTCCTTTTCTGAGCTTCAGGCACCAGGGGAGAGCCACCCAGAAACATCATCTTTATTCCTGGATGGTGTCTTGATCTAATTTCCTGTAGCATCGAGCCAAGCCCAGGGTTTAGGAATATAGGGGCCTTGAATCTTGATTCTACCACCTGTTATGTGACCTTGGGCAGTTTTTTTCTTCTCTCTCAGTTTGGGTTTCATCAACTACAATCAATACTGTTGATTAAGTTCTGGAATTTATGTAGAATTTTTCCACGTGTCGTGGCCGTGGGACACATTTTGCTCCCATTTCTTTCTGAATCTGGTAACCTGGGAGGATGCCAGGGAAGGCAGCCTGGCTTTATCTTTTCACAGAAAAACTCCATGTGCTGAACCAAAAGTTGGCCCCAAGGTTCCAACAAGGGCAGGTATGCGTGTGCGGGCAGTGGACCACAGCATTTGAAATAAGTCACGTTGTAGAAAATCTAGGACGTGTGTTCCTTATTTATTCTCTCTCCCTTGAGCTTGGAGTAAAACCAGTTTTCTGCTTCCTCTATCTGGGCCTCACCTTCTAAGTTTCTGGAGTCTGATACGGCACCCCCTTAATAAACATCCCCCTTTCCCACATGGAGATAGAAAAACACAAAAAGAGTGAGTCAGATGGAGTGCAGAGACCGATAAAGACAGAAAAAGACAGTGCAAGTGGCATGGAGAGAGAAAACAGGTAGATGTTAAAACACTATGTCCCCAAAGCCAACAATGTTTATGATCACGAAAGCCTGTAGTTAAGAAAAATGAATTCCTCTAGGTCTTATAAAGCATCCCCGTAAACTCCCAGGGCACTTAGGTTTACCTGTTCCCAAAGAAGATCTAATTCCATAAAGATCTGTAGCATTTGAGAAGATCTAATTCCATAAAGATCTGTAGCATTTGAGATCTGTAGCACTTTCTCTTTTGCTCAGGAAAGTATATTAGGATGCCTCTTTCAACTGTTTCTTTCAGTGAAAACATGGGTTTTTAAAGCAACAAGTGTTCAAAACTCTGAAGTTCTCTGTGCTGGCTGTTGAGTTATTTGACCTCATTAGGTCAGCCATAATCCTTTAGTCTAAGTTATAAAGATGTTGTTATAAAGACGAAGTGATATGTGACCATACTTGATATGTAGCAGGCACTCAGTAAGCGGAGACCCTGTATTTAAATTTCTGATATTTAGCTGTGTCCATCGTGGGCCCTTCATGCTCAATGTCCCTCTTCTTTCTGAGGACATTGGGTATTTGGACAAGATGTGCTAATTGGGGCAATTAGAAATGGTAAACTGAAAGAATTCCCTTCAGAGATATTTTATCAAGAAAATATCCTTCCTTAACCCATAATTATCTCATCATTGTGGGAGTCAGGCCATTGGATTTTTAAAATTTTAATTTAAACTTGGTCCCATTTTCTTCACTTCCTTCAGTGATATGCATTGTCAGCATGACATGTGTTAGTTTTAATTGCCATTTAAAATTTCTTCAAAAATGATACTTTCAATCACACATTGATTTAGCATTGGGATGAAAATCATGTATTCAGAAATGCATACAGACAGAGCAGCATGGTGTAAATTTGATAATAGGCAAGTCCTATTTGTCTTTGGAAGAATGACCACAACAATTACAGGCTTTATAGGATCTAATACAGAAAGGATGCCCACAGCTGATAATTTTGTTGTTGAAATATATAAAAACTTCAACTTAAAGGCCAAGGGAATTGCTAAGTCCTTTGCAATAGAATAAAACTTCGCATCTGTAGAGGCTGATATGACCAGCTGAAAGTGTTTGACTTTTCTTATCTTATTAGTACTTAAGTTGATTGTGTGTCCCAGAAGAGATTGCATCTACCATTTGATACATCCAAAATGGAATTCATTATCCTACCATCTTGCATACCACAGAGGCTATTCTTCCTACAGTTTCTCTGACTCACTTACTGGCACCCTTCTTAACATATTCCTTAAGCAGAACCACTAAGAATTATCATTGTTCCTCCTTTTTCTTCACCTCTAACATTAAATCCATCTACTTGTCTTGTTGGTTCTTCCTGCAAAATAAATCTCCCATCCGTTTTCGCTCCCTTCACTCTAGGGCCTTCATTCGAGAGATCATGACATCCTGCCTGGACTGTTGCAGTAGTCAATTCTGCTGCTTCCACACCATCCATCCATCCTTTACATCATGAGTCGGACAGTCCACTCTCCAAACAGCAGCCTAAATAATGCTTTCCAGAAGAGATGAGGCTTTGTCACTCCCCCTTGATGCTAAGAAGAAAGTCCACACTCCTCCCTGCAGCCCCCAGGCTCTGACGTCGAGGACCCTCAAGGACCCTCCGCCACCTCTTAGAGGCTCTTCTGTATCATCATCTTCCCCAAAGACTTTGCTCCAGAATCTCTGCCCTCTGTCTCTCAGGCTTGTCTGACTTCAGGGACTGTTCATTTGGTAGGCCTGGAGCTCTCTGCCTGGAGCTTTCCCCCTCCAAACTTTCCCAGGCAGGGCTGATTCTGGTAATTCCATCTCAGAGAGGTTGTTTGCACCCAGTCTCTTTCCATGTGATCCAGCCTTTCCTGGTGCACATTCTCCACCCATCACACAGGCCCCTACCACTCCTGAGGCTAGCTCGTTAATTTGCTTACTAGTGTGTCACTTATTTCCTCCCACTAAAGTGTTAGTTCAAGAGAGAAAGGGTTACATATAGCAGATTCACTTCTTTGTATAGCACACACAGTCAGCGTCCTCATCATCAGATTTTCTCTAAACTGCTCACTTTGCAAACTGAATGATAATTGAATATTAAAGAATATTTTAAAGAGGAAAAAAATAAGATAAGAGGATGGTCTCCTTCCTTATTTGATCATGAAGACCTAAGGTAGCATTTAGTAAGTAGCAGATGATCACTCAATAATGTTAGAATTTGGGAAGGAACAGATAGTCTACCTTTTTTTTTTTTTAAACAAACTGAGCAGTTTGTTAAACCCCTTACTATGTGTGCTTACTGTAGAGTGGCCATGCAGAAATCCTTAACTCTATGGGATATTTTGAGAGTTAAAATAATTTAGGCAAACAAATATTTTGCCAATTGGGAAAACTTATCATGACTCTTTGAGAATCAGATGAGGGCTCTTGCCCAGTCACAGGGAGCTAGCTACAGGTGTGAGTTCTGCTCTGCATGTAACACCTCCAAAAACCTCACCTCTCCCCTCCACTAACTTGAATGGTTACCTTGGTCCACGCTGAGTCAGTGTGCAGGTTGATTACAACAGTTTGGAAAGTTAAGATGCCTACTCTTTACAGTTAATGGCTAGGACACCGTTTTATGTTTTAAGTATGAAGGCCCCCATCTGTTGCAAATTCCAGGCGCTAGTTCACTCCTAGGAGGCCCCCTCCATTTTCTGTCAATGGCCTGAGGGTTTCCAGAGGATAGTTATAAGACTGGGTTTATGAAAACAAAAAGCAAGGCCCTCAAGAGAAGTCCTTAGTGACTCAGTGTCTGTCTTGGGATTCTATGTGTTTTCATCCCAAGGAGAGATTATGGAGCCAGAAAAGCATGTCACAAAGGGAACCTCACATCCACGCTGTCAGCCTGTCCTGACACAGGGCTGCATTCGCGACTGCGAAATAGCTTATTGCAGCCCCCATCTGCACACCCGGAGAGCCCTGTGACTGAGTTCAGAAAGGCAGGTTGTAAAAGTTACGAGGGAAACATACACTGGGCCCAGTGGAGGCTCTCAGAGCACCCAGGGAGGAGCCCTGGGGAGAAGAAAGGTCCAACAGGTAGAAGCTGCCAAAATGAAGGGCCTCTTCCCTCTTCTGAGCTCAGGACTTGTCACCCTTCCTTCCGTAACACAAATACTCTGAGATGGTCCCTGGTGAACTGGATATTGAGAGGAAGGAGCCATGTGGTCCGGAACACTTCAGGGATGTCACACGCGGGGACTTTCCGGCCCCGCTGCCCCATCCCCTGACTCCTGGGCGGGAGAGAAGGCCATGGCCATGAGGGCCGGACCCGCCCCTTTCTCTAAGCAAATATGCCAGTAGCATTTGGGTTAATGAACTGTGCCTTTTAATAAATGGTTCTTATCTCGCCAGAGTGGTGCTAAATTGTCAGGATTTTAAATTAACTTAATAGTTTCGGGGATGGTACTTATTCACTGGTTACTTGGAAAGTGAACACGGCCCCCAGCCTGGGCTTCTTATTGAATTATGCAACAGTTAGTTACTTCATTTGGGTTTAAGGGGAAATGTTTAGGATTAATGTGCAATGCCTCAATGCCCCCCTTAATGGGCATTTCCAGGCCTCCCCTAAACTAAAAGCCTGCCATTCATCATCGGGTCCCTCTGTGTTCTTCAAGCGTCTTGCACAGGAGTGGCCAACAGCCTCTTGGAAACACCCTCCCTCATGAAAGGGAGACAAAATGCCCATCTCCTCTTCCTTTTGATCATTTGTGCAAAATATTTACTGAGAGGGGCAAACCCCCATCCTGTCTGTAGGAAGCTTATCATCTATACGTTCAAAAGCTATAACTATATAAGACAGGAAAGTTATGAAATTCTAGAACTTCTGAAGGGGAAGGAAAAGTTAATTCTGCCCTGGGGAGAGGAAGAATTGAGGTAAAGCTTAAGATTCCCTGAAGAAGGAAAATGGCATCCCACTCCAGTACTCTTGCCTGGAGAATCCCATGGAGGGAGGAGCCTGGTAGGCTACAGTCCATGGGGTCGCAAAGAGTCGGACAGGACTGAGCGACTTCACTTTCACTTTCTAGGAGGTAACATCTGAGCAGAGCCTTGAAAAATGCATAATATTTATATGCATGGAGTTGTGAAGAGCCATCCACGTAAATTCTTAATCCCATGCTTCTCTAGTTTACAATCATCAGCTTGTGGGTAAAAAGAATTGCCACTTTTTGAGCATTTCCTATCAGACTGATAAGTTCTTTGTGAGAAGCTTATGAGAGATAAAGTAGCATCCTGGGAATTCCCTGGAGGTCCAGTGGTTAGGGCTCCATGCTCTCACTGCTAAGGGCCTGGGTTCAATTCCTGGTTGGGGAACTAAGATCCTGTAAGCCACGTGGTATGGACACAATATAAATAAATTAATAAATAGATACAGTAGCATCGCTTCCATTTTACAGAGGAGAAAACAGGCTCAGAGACGGTAAATAACTTGTGCAAAGCCACACAGCCTTCGGCACACAAAAATTCTAACCAAAGCCCAAGTGGGTTGGTAAAACTTAATATTTCTTTTTTATTTTAAACTTTTTATTTTGTATTGGAATACAGCTAATTTACAATGCTGTGATAGTTTCAGGTGGACGCAAAGGGACTCAGCCATGCATATATATGTATCCATCCTCCCCCAAACTCCTCTTCCATTCTGGCTGCCGCATAACATTGAACAGAGTTCCCTGTATTATAAATAGGTCCTTCCTGGTCATCCATTGACCGTCCCACACTCCCTAACTGTCCTTTCCCCCCATTCTTCCCCTAGCAACCATAAGTTTGTTCTCTAAGTCTGTGAGGCTCTTTCCTGGTAACATTGCCTTGGAGGCAATTCCTTTATATCAAAATTTACTTCAGCGGGCTCATTCTCACCACAAAGCAGATTCATCCATCAGTGCATCAGAAACTGTGTTGGGAAAAAAGAAATGACTTCGTCTGCAGTGAGCAGGTGCCAGCTCTGTGCAAAGCTTGATGCCTAGTGGGTTCTGAAACAAGCAGAGATGAGGCAAAGCAGAGGAGGGCACCGGCCCTTCCGACCAGAGAAATGTGATCCAGGACCAGAGTTACCGACGGCGGTGGTGAGCAAGTGTAAGGAAGGGGACGGTCGGATGCTAAGTGTAGGGCAGAAGGCGGAAAGGCTGGGCCGTGTTAGCACCAAACGCCTCTTAGAAGCAGGAGGATGAAGATGGCAATGGGATGGAAGGACAGGCACTTCCCTGTCTGCCTTGTGAGCTCTCATTCAACCCCTGGTCCAAGCCCTCCCAGGACTATGTCCATGGCCCCCAGAGGGATGCAGCAAGTGGAGTTGGACAGACACAGTTGCGGGGAGGCTCCTTCTACCGTCGGGGCGCAGGTCCCCCAGCAGCTGCCGGACCTGCCCAGCTAGGAACTTCAGTGTCTCTGCCCTGGGGCAAGGACTCTGCTGTGACTCCAGAGAAGCAGAAAACAAACCCCGGCCCTTTCAGCTCCTTGGCGGTCCCCGGGAGAGGCACAAGGGGGCCTGCTGAGTGGAGTGACCTTGAGAAGGTCGGGCGGGCGTCTGAAGTGGAACAGCAGCACTGGGGCAGGGGGAGCCACGCAGCCATCAAGGAGAGGCTGCCTATAAAGGATCCCTTCTCCCTTTCTTCTGGCGCAGACACAGCCCCGACTTCATTCTGCATTCATAAAGCTTCCCTTGGAAGCGCCTTTAAGTACTGCTGAGGGCGGCTTGGAGAAGCATGTTGGAGGGTCAAACACACATCTCCTTGGGCTTTCTTTCATCTGCCTCAAAAACAAAAATCTCTCCTTTTTTAATCGCCTCGTCCTGTAAAAAGGGCTAATCTTTTTGTTGGCAGCAGCCTCCCGTGGCCTAGAATCTTAGCAATTAATACACCATGGCTGGGAAGAGAAGGCAGGGACTCTGGTCTACGAGGAAGACAGAAGCAGGTCAGAAAGGGAAGCTGCAGGATGTGGGGGAGCTGGCTGGTTCCCAAGAGGATGGAAGCTTGCAAAGTGCTGCCTGAGTGGGTCTGGCCTCAGAGAAAGGTGCTTTTCAGGTGCAAATTTGATCCTGTGGCCAGTCACTTCAGTGTGTTCGACTCTGCAACCTCTGGACTGTAACCCTCCAGGCTCCTCTGTCCATGGGATTCTCCAGGCAAGAATACTAGGCAGCCATGACTTCCTCTAGGGGATTTTTCCCGACCCAGGGATCGAACTCAGGTCTTCCACATTGCAGGTGAAGTCTTTACCATTGAGCCACCAGGGAAACCCCTGCAGCCAACAGGTCAACCCAAATTGGCACCTGCATGGAGGGCCTAGGAATGAGAAGGGCTTTTATCTGACTGTGTTCTTAGCCCCCCTTCTTCCTCCCATGACCCTTCCCCTGATCCCCCATAGCAACCTCTTCTTTGTAATTATTTTGTCTTTAAGGCACTCACCCTTAATCACTGTCATAAACAGATTCATTATTTTCCCAATTTCTGATTATGGTCTGTTGCTTTAGAGTTATATTTCTAAGAAAAATGTGTGCTCCAACCTGGCTTAAAAACCTTCAGTGGCACCCAGTTTCTCCCAGGGTAAAAGTCTGAACACCACAGCATGGTTTAAGGTCCTCGTGCCCTGAGCTTTATAAATTCCCATCCTTCTGGGCTACCAGGTCCCTACCCAGCCACCTTGCACTTCCACCCACTTGGACGTGGTATGATGTGACTTTGCCCCTGGAGTTAACCCACCCTCCAGTCTTCTCCCCTATTTTCCCCACTTGGCAAATCTCTCCTTGTCCTTTAAAACTCTCCTAAAAATCACTGCCTCTGAGAAGCCTTTGCGAGCTCATCAGGGGGTTTTAATCATTTTTCTCTGCGATGCTTGCAGGGTGTCTAGGTACACCACTAATAATGTGCTTGTTGTATTACGTCTTAATGATTTGTTTATATGGACATTTTTTACCTCCATGAGATTTTCAAATGCGTGGAGTGTGCATGATCCATCTTTCTCGCACAATGCCTGGGACCTAGTTGACACTGAACACATGTCTATGCTAAAGATTGCCAAGATTCTAGGATAAAATATTAATATAATAACCTAGCCTCCAAAATCCAAAGATAGGAGAGGAAAGAGGAAGAAAAGTTTTTGGGTTCGAGTGATTTTGTTCCATCAGGGGTGAGCATGAGGGACCTGCTAGATGATAGAGAGGTGTGTGTGTGTGCTTGTGCCGTGCATGTTTGTACGAGCTGATAAAGCCAATTAACAACGAGGAGACTGCAGTTAGCAGCTACAGGGTTCCTGAAGTCAAGAGCAAAGGATGCTTGTCTTGCAGACTTGCAGGAGGGACCCCCCAGAGGCCCCCACATCTTGGTTGCAGGTGAGGACCTCTCCACCCACCATGCCAGATTCGCAGAGCACAGAGAGCATTTTGGGCAAATCAGAGCACATGGCTGTCACTTTTTTTTTTCTTCCCCAATTATGTGCTTGGAACAGAGCCCCGAGGACAGTTTGATGCAGCAAAGGGAGCAAAACCATAAGCAGCATTTGTCTTACTTCTTGAAAGGAGCCATTACAACCCCCCTACATGGCTAGATCTGAAGACGTAGCTCCTCTTTTCTGTCCTCTGGCCTGGGGACCCCTGGGCCCAGAGCTCCTGAGCGCCCTGCCCCTCTGCCTGGGGAGTACAAGTCAGGGCTGGCTCGGAGCATCACTCAGTGTCACTGCAATGCTGAGGGCACGTTGCCCTTCAGTATATTGGCCCTAAGAGTTATGTCCCTACGTCTTCCTTCCTGTCCTGTGTTAGCCTGGGAACTCCTGCCAAAGGACGTGAGAGGTGAGGAAGCAAAGCCAGCATCTGTTGTGACCTTGTGAGCCTGTGGGATGCTAATCATGGATAATGATGACTTGGCCCCTGGGACCCAGGAAACCTGTCAGTGGGGACAGGGCACCTTCCAGGTGTTTCAGTCTTATGGAAATAATGCCTTGTGGAAGGAAGGAGGGACAGAAACAGGGAAGGAGGGAGTGAAGGATAGAGGGAAGGAGGAAGGGAGGGGAAGGGAGGGAGGCAGGAAAGAAAGAAAAGAAGAAAAGCAAATAGACCAAACAGATCCTTTGTGAACTTTCAACCTAAAACAGACATTTAAGACTGGAATATTCACCTCTGTAATCTTTGCCTCCTCCACGACTTCCGAATAATCATTGGAATGTCCCTCCCCTCCCCACTGCATCAAGTTAGTCATTCCCATACTTCGCAGGAGAGTTTTATTAATTCCTGAGTAATTGATAGTAATGAATTTGTTCTCCAAGTGCTGGTGGTTTATTGATGACATTTGGGTCTGATCTGCTCTCTGTGCTTATAAGAACAGGATCTGTGCTTGGCTTGTTGAGTTAATAAAATCTACACAGTGGTTTCACAGAAGAAGATGCACGCGAATGTCGTTCTTGGCAAAAGCAGCCACATCTTTAGGGGGAGTGTGTGTAAGTTTCTGAATCATCACTAATTACCAGAAAGGGAAAATGCCTGCATTCTACTGGTTTGTTTAGATGGTAAACACTTAGGACAGAACTGTTTGGTGCTGAGGGGGGCTTTAGATTCTGAGCTGAGCTTTGGTCAGAGAGTGCTTCAGATGTAGTGAGACCTTAAGGTGGACTGGGGTGAAAGTGACACAGAATCCTGGTTTTGTGAGGTTGCTGTGAGTCTCTGCTCACCTCCAGACCCCACCTCCTCCACGTGTCCATCTGATAGATGAGGGCAGATTCTCCAAGAGAAGGTTGCAGGTACAAGGGGTGGACTGAGGCAGCCACCTCGGCGAAGCCCCCGCTGGCAAATAATACTGTTATGAATGTTAGGGAAGCAATTAAAATGAGCTCATCATTCCCCAAAATATTTATGTATTGAAAGTAATTCTGACTGATTGCCTTTAAGTAACATTTTCTTCTGTTTTGCGCGATAACCACTGAGAGTATGTTTCCCTTTGATTTCGGGATTCAGTCCTCAAGTGTGTGGAGACGAGCAGGGGATCTAACCAGTGACGTGGCTGGACATCCAACCCTGACATCACCCAAGCTGCTCCCCCGTCCCTCCTAGAGCCTCGGGAAGAACCTGGCCCTGAAGGGACACTTGCTTCCCCAGCCGAGGGAGGAAAGAAATAGTTCAATAAGTCAGTCAGTCTTAGTTGCTCAGTCATTTCTGACTCTATGCAACCCCATGGACGGTAGCCCTTCAGGCTCCTCTGTCCATGGGACTTCCCAGGCAAGCGTACTGAAGTAGGTTGCATGCCGTCCTCCAGGGGATCTCCCCAACCCATGGATCAAACCCGGATCTCCTGCATCTCCTGCATTGCAGGCAGACTCTACTGCTGAGTCAACAGGGAAGCCCGGTCAGTTCAGTGCTGCCTCCTTAATGCCACTGCCTGAGACAGACAGTGGCTGGAGTCAACTAAGGCAAACACACAAGCAGCTGGGTTGCCCCCCACCTCTGAAGGATTTTATTAAGAATCATAGTATTTGTGCCTAGATGGTGGAGGAAAACCTGTGACAAACCCTGCTCAGGCAGGTGGGGGACCCAGTTTCTCAGCCTGGTGTGGTCCTAACTGGCTCTGGGACTTCGGGCCAGCCCCAAACTCTGAATCTCGACTTCACTCTCCTTGTGTGCAAACAGATCTTCAAGGCCCTTCCTCTTCTGATATCCTTGAATTCTGGAGAAAACACCAAATGCAGAGAAAGCGGAGAGTGGGAGGTTCTGGTCAAAGGTGGGGTAACATGAAAAATAGACCAACTGTGCGGGGTGCCCCCTTCCCTGATGCCGGGAGAGGAAGTGAACAGAAGGGCCCTTGTTTGGTAGTTCTGGGGTCAGGGCTGCTGTCCAGGACCGAGTGGGTGGCCTGTCTTCCAGCTGCCTCGGTGCAGCCGACCCCTCTCTGCGGCCCTGCATCACTGAGCCTGGGAAGGGGCCACGGCTCAAGGTCAGACCAGACTCTGTCCTGTGACAGGGATGCTGCGGCTAATCAGGGTAGAGGCCTTGTTGGCCACATTACTCAAGTTTGGGAGCACTGAGGCGGGGGACAGAACAAAGCCAGCCCCCTGACGTCACTATGACACATGCGCCCTTGTCTCCCACGCCCACCGTGGGCCCTAGGCCCTGAGCCCTTGGTGTTTGCTGGTGATGGACGGAGGTGCACACTGGGTCCCCCATTCCTTCTTTACTTTTGTCAAAATCTGCATGTCTGTTTCTCCAATTAGAATGCCTTGCCCCCACCCACCCACTGTATGTGACATCCGTAATTTCTCGCAGCTTCTTTCTAACCCTTCACAGCCTTGCATGCTATTTCTTCAATCTCCAAGCAGAGTTCTCTATACAATACAGCTGCCCAGGCCTTTGGAAAGCAAGCTTTGCATTCCTGAAACCCACCCGATTCCAGTCTGCCTGTCCTGCCCCTTGCCACCTACTGGGGACAGTCATGAGAGCGACAGTGACTCTGGGGCCTCGGGTGTGAGCCAGGACGCTCCTTCCCTGACACTGATAGAAGTATTTATTGATAGTGAATCCAAGGGCAGGTCGTCTGGGAAAATAACAGGGGGTGGAATTGGAACGGAGTCGAGCTGTAATCACAGACTCTTAGGAAGGATCTTCAGTGATTTTCTAAGTCAATGGGTTGCAGACTTTTTTTAAAACCAGTGGCACCTTTATAACCACAGCATCTGTAGCAGCCTCCAGTGCCTTACAAAGCAGATATAGAGAACTTGCTGGTGGAAGCAGGTAGAGCCTGGAGCTGATGGGGCTTGGTCCTCAGGGAAGTTTGCAAAGCCCCTGAGCCCTAGCCATGTGCGCACATTCTGAACACCATCAGTCTAAGCTAATAAACTCTCCTACAGATGAGATCATTAAGGATAGTGCTTCAGCAGCGTATTCCTTTCCATGTTACTTGATTTTGTCATCCTGATGAGTTACACATGTACCATATGATTAAAGCCAAGCAAAATGGTGCTAAATTGTTTATCTGGAGTTGCACATCCTGTGAGGAACAGAACAGAAACCAGAATCATGGGTACCCACCCTGTAGGCTAGCATTCCTTCCTCTAAGCTAGAGTCCAAGCCAGCGGCACCATGACTGCGGGCCACTTGTTAGGAAGGCAGATCCTCAAGCCCATCTCCAGACTGACTGCATCTGAAACTATAGAGCTGGGACCCAGAAATCTCTGTTATTATCAGGCCTCCAGGTGACTGGTGCACGATGAAGTTTGAAAGCAACTGTCGTGGCCTAAACTTTAAAGATCCTCGGACTTGCTCAGTAATTTAGAATGTTCTTAGTGTTGTGTGAGTTAAGGCTTTGGGTATTTTTATATGTTTACGCTGGTCATGGGTGCAGGAGGAGAGGAGAAGATATAGAGTATACAGAATACCCCCACATTCAATATTGGAATGAAAGTTGACAGATTTAGCCAATGAAAAACTACAGGATAACAGTTAAATGTATTGGTCAGATAAACAATGAAAAATATTTTTGTGTAAGTATGCAATATTTAGGACATATTAATGCCAAAATGTTATTTGGTTTTTATCTGGTGTGCACATTTAATCGGGCATACTGTATTTTATCTGGCAACTCTATCTGGGACAGATCACAAATTGGAAATACTGCTTTTTCTTTTTCCAGTCTTTTTCTCCTGCCTTCTCGGATCCAAAGTCAGACAAGTATCTCATTTATTGTTGTTTAGTCACTCAGTGATGTCTGACTCTTTGTGGCCCCATGTCCTATAGGCCACTGGGTTCCTCTGTCCATGGGATTCTCCAGGCAAGAATACTGGAGTGGTTTGTCATTTCCTTCTCCAGGGGATTTTCTTGACCCAGGGATCGAACCTGCATCTCCAGCATCTTCTGCATTGGCAGATGGGTTCTTTATCACGGCACCACCTGGCAGGCTCCACATAGCTCATTGCAGGGCTGTTATTTCCCAAATACCTTTCTGTGTTGGTGAGAGAGGCTGGCAGAGAGGAATTAAAGCATGTGAAATGGTAAAGGCAGTAGCCTGCCAGCTCACCATTGTTGTTGTTTTGGGTTTTTTTTTCCCCTAAATATTAATATTTATTTATTGGGCTGCTATAGATCTTCGCTTTAGCATGAGAGATCTAGGTCCCTGACCAGGGATCAGACCTGGGCCCCCTGTGTTGGGAGCAGACAGTCTTAGCCACTGGACCCCCAGGGAAGTCTCCAGCTCACCATTTTTCACCACTATTACTTCACTGGCACAGACGCCATATTGTAGAGACTGCTGAGTAAAAGACCAAGAAAACCCTTGCAGAATCACAGACTGCCTCTCTCTCCCTCTCCCACGCAGCAAGCTCCCCAGCCTGTCCGCCACCCACACGTCTGTTGATGGACTCACCAGGCTGGCCAATGAACTGCTTGTGGCCCCAGCGAAACTGGGTTCATATCTCTCAGATGCAGAATCAGACTCAGACGCAGACTCAGCTTCCACTGGCAGGAGCGGGGAGCATGTCATGGGCAGCAAAGAAAGTCCCATTGGTTTTACCATAAGATCTTCCAAATGAACTTGAACCTCCAACAGGACCTGATTTAAAAACCCAATTAAATGGCTCTGTAGTCTTGTTTTTGATGTATTGTCCTATGTAATGGAGCTGGAGCTGGAGATTGAGAGGCAGAGAAATGCAAAATTCAATGGAAGATTGAAAACTCTGTTTTCTCGCTGTATCCCTTGTCTGAGTCCCCTGTTTTGGTGGCATTAGGACTGAAAGTCAGTAGGCCCATTTTATTTTTTCTTGACTTTAAAAAAATATATATTTTTTATTTTTTTATTATTATATTTATATATATTATTGGAGTATAGCTGATTAACAATGTTATGATAGTTTCAGGTGAAGGGACTCAGCCATACATATACATGTATCCATTCTCTCCCATCCTGGCTGCCATATAACATTAAGCAGAATTCCATGTGCCATACAATAGGTCTTTGTTGATTATCCATTTTAAATATAGCAGTGTCTGTCCACCTCACACTCCCTAACTATGGACTCAAGGCAGAAGGTAATGAAATATGATTTTGGACTAGAGATCTGTTTGATCTGAACAGTGTATCCTATCCTTGTTAGGGAAGGCTTTCCTGCCTCCAGAAAGAGCTGAATTTCATAAGACATTAAGGCATTTGCTATTTAGTATTTGTGTGCACTGGACAGATAAGTTCATTGGTCTAGAGGAAATTTCAAAGTACTATGAAGCCCTCCTAGGCTTCCCAGGTAGCTCAGTGATAAAGAATCTACCTTCCAATGCAGAGAACTTGGGTTTGATCCCTGGGTCAGGAAGATCCCCTGGGGAAGGGGGTGGCTACTCACTCTAGTGTTCTTGCCTGGAGAATTCCATGGACAGCGGAGCCTCGCAGGCTACAGTCCATGGGGTTGCAAAAGAAATGGACATGACTGAGCGCACCCACATGCATGCAGCCCTCTGTGCATAGGATGAAAACGTAATCACTGAGAGGAAAACGTGTTTTAACGTAGAGAGCTCTGCAGGGGGTGGGAGCAGGTGTGGTGATGCTCTCTGGCATGGCTTGAGGAGCTGAGTCCCTGCCAGATGTCGTGGGCTGTGTTCACTGGCTTTGACACATATCCCCTGGGGTAGACCTGCAGTGTGCACACAGGCACCACACCTAGCTGTGTGGTGGCCTAGTTGGATCCTTGCAGAGAGCAATGCTCGAGCAAAGCATTTTGAAACCACAATAACTCAAAGGCCCCCAAGTTCCCACTCATGCAGGATCAAATTAGCACTTCACTTTCCTGCTTGACGCAGGATTCTTTCCCTGTAAGGGAAGGGTCGCAAGGTTAATTCTGTCCTAGATGTTGTGTTGTTCTCTGCACACTTCAACTCTTAGAGAATTTATGTCAAGGAGCATTAAATCTACTCTTCTAGGCTGAATTTTTTATTTAGAAGGAAAATGACACACTCGTTATCTTATTGGAGGTGTTCAGTTTGGAAGTTAAAATGAGGGTTGTAAAAGTTATCAAGAAAAGGACAGAATCAAAGAACCTAAGGCAATCATAGCCTTTCAATATCCCTCTGGACTATCTCTCTTCCTAAAGGAAGATAGGGCCTGACCGTCCCCACAAGAAGGAGGTCAGATAATGACTTTCCTTCCCTTGATTCATGGGTGTCTCAGGTAGGTCATTGGTAAAGAATATGCCTGTCAATGCAGAAGACCAGGGTTCAATCCCTGGATCAGGAAGATTCTCTAGAGAAAGAAAGGACAACCCACTCTAGTATTCTTGCCTGGGAAATCCCATGGACAGAGGAGCTTGGTGGGCTGCAGTCCATGGGGTAGTGAAGAGCTGGCTGTGACTCTGCACACATGCATCCCTTGATTCATACCATATGCAGGCAGGATGTTGTATGCTGTGTCCCACCTAATGACCCCCTTTGGCAGGGCGAGTCTTTGGAAAACAAACCGACCACAATGGGAAATGTCCTTAGGTTGTGGCAGCCTCCTGAAAAGTTTGGTTACAGGTTTCATTTGCTCTCTTAATGGGATTTTCTGTGAGTTATTGGTAGTCAGGAGGGTTCAGACAACTGGCTGAACAGGAGGCCTCATAAGATCATAGAATTTTAAAGCTGGAGGGAGCACTTGGGCTTGCCTTCCAGACAAAATTCATTTTGTCTGAGGTCTAGCTACGCGGTGGTGAGGCAGCAGTGATTTTATCCAGTCCTCTTGGCCATGTGACGAGACTGATGGAGACCTTTAAGTGTCAACAAGGCAATTCTGAATGGAATTCAGAGCCCACTGGGAGACTACCATCAGAGCTGTGTTGCTGGAGGAATTATAGGAACCAAATGTCTGTGGAACCCGTAGAAACCTCGGGCTACAGCCTGCTGGCTTTATCAGCATCTTGGAGAAATGGTCCCTCTGAGGCCATGCAGGTCAAGAGCTATTGGCTCAGATCATGATCACAGTAGAGCACAGGTGGGATGTGACAGAAAGATACCCAAATTGTCTTTGTCTCCCACTCTCCGGGGAATTGGTCATGGTTCTTTCCAAGACAGGGCTTTGAGTGAATTAGAGCGGGTAGAGAAGGAGCAGACGCCTTGTCTGAGCTCACCTGGCATGGTCCGTGCAGAGCAAACAAGGGGAAGGATTGAGCCGTGATTGAGTTGGGCCCAAAGCCGACCCATCTACTCACAGACCAGATGTCATAATGTTCTTGCTTGTCCCCTGTGGGTGGCCAGCTGTCTGTACCCTGGTAGGAATCTCTGTTTGGTTCGGAGAGATGAAACTGACATGAGATTTTCCTGGAGGTGAAACTGACATGAGATTTTCCTGGTTAGTGAACTGGTTCTCTGTTAAAACTCAAGGAAGCAAACAAGTGGCCAAGGTCTATGTGTTGATATTCGTGTGTCACATGTGTATTGAAAGATGGACACAGTATCAAACCAAGAAGGGCCCATGCCCCAGACTGATTCCCCCATGTGTTGAAATAAGGGTTTCATCACCAAATGGACCAAGGAAATCACCCAGGAGTGTGCTTAGGAGACCAGGATACAGGACAGAGTGAGTTGAGCATCTCCTCTTGATTAGCTTTCACAGATGCATCTGAATTTCCATTTATTCACCATCTATCCATTTATCTATCCACCCAAATGGCCTAGCTGCTCAGTGTATGTGGATGAAAAGAACAGACCTGAGCTTGGTCCTTGCCTTGCCTTGCAGTCTAGTGGGAGAGGTATCAGTCCGACCAAAAGCAGCTGCATTGCTGGTAAATTTTTTGGCTTACTTTTATTACATATGAGTAAGAAAAGTTATTATTATAAGCAAGTAAATAAACAGAACATTGCAGTGTGTCATAGGGAGTGACATGGTGTGGACATTTGGACCATGTACAGAGCAAAGTAGAAAGAACAGGGGAGGATACAGGGTGAATTTCCTGAAAAAGAGTGATCCAGGGAGGAACTCTGGGAGGACTGAAATTTCAGCTGGAACCTCAGGGATCAAGAAAGACCAAAAGAAGAGGTGGAGGGAGGAGCATGTGAGAAGACAGTGAAAGGAGATAGAAGCCAGATCACGCAGGGGTCTAAGAACCATAAAAAAACTTAGTTAAATTTTAAGTGCAATGGCAAGATATTGGAAACAGATGTGGGGTATGAAAGGATTCTTTTAGCTGCTGTGTGTAGATGAAATTGGAGGACAGTAGCAGATATTGGGAGCTGTTGTAGTAACTTGGGTGAGAGATGACAGTGTTTGAGCAAGAGAAGCTGTGTGTCAGGGCCGGATGCCCATCTTTCTCAAGGACCAAGAGTCATGCATGTCCAGGAATCTCCCCAGAGGATTCTATTAATACCATGGGAGCCTCCATCAGCTTCTTCCTGCCTTTGTGGGTTGTGGGTAGGTGATCAGTGCCAGGTATAGGGTCCTGTTCTTGCTTAAGCAATTGCTCAAGGGAATTTTGTAAATGACAGTGCAGACAGATGCATTTTGGTCTCCCATTGCTGGAGAAGACTCTTGAGAATCCCTTGGACTGCAAGAAGATCAAACCAGTCAATCCTAAAGGAAATCAATCCTGAATACTCATTGGAAGGACTGATGCTGAAGCTAAAGCTACAATACTTTGGGTACCTGATGCGAAGAGCTGACTCATTGAAAAAGACCCTGATGCTGGGAAAGACTGAAAGCAAAAGGAGAAGAAGGTGTCAGAGGATGAGATGGTTCGGTAGCATCACTGACTCAATGGACATGAGTTTGAGCAAACTCTGGTAAATAGTGAAGAACAGGGAAGGCTGGCATGTTGCAGTTCACAGGATTGTAAAGAGTTGGACATGACTTAGCAACTGAACAACATTACTTATCCATGCCCTGAACCCTGGAACCTGAGAGTGTGTTACTTTACATGGCAAAAGTGACTTCACCGATGTGACTGTATAATGGGATGGGAAGATGATCCTGGATTATTCAGGTGGACCCAGTACAATGATAAATATCCTTGTAAGAGGGAGGCCAGAAGGTCAAAGGCAGTAACAGGAGTTATGACAGTGGAAACAGGAGGTTGGATAGATGCAAAGAGGGGCCACAAACTAAGGCCTGTGGGCAGCCTGTAAAAGCTGAAAAAGCAAAGCAAAGAAATGGATTCTCCTCTGAAGTCCCAGAAAGAACCAGCCCTGGGGACACCCTGACTTCAGCTTAGTGAGACCTGTGTTGGATATTTGACCGGTAAAGCTCTAAGATAATACAGTTATGCAGTTTTAAGTCACGAACTTTGTGGTAATCTGTCCTGGCGGCAGTGAGACACTAATACAGAAGCTAGTAATGACGGTATTGCGTAGCCTCAAGAACCACTTAAGGAGTCAGGACCTGACTTCTACACCCTCCCGGTTGCCCTGGTTTAGACCCACGGGACTGAGACTGGCCCACACCACAGTGAAGCTCAAGTTTGTGTCTGTTAGCAGAGCAGCCAGCTGACGACATGACGTCTCAAGTTTCTCGACAGGCTGAAGGGACTTAACCCAGAAAAAGCAGGCAAAGAATGTATTTCTTTTTCTGCTTTATAAAAGTCAAGTTCGGGCACATAGCAAACAGTGGCAAGAATGATAGCTTGTTAGAACTAGTGAGTGCTTGTTGGCAGCTGCTTGGTCTAACCGTGTGAAATGATCACGAACTTTCCCTGTTCAGTCCCACCCAGGCTCTAGCACTGGCCTTTTTTCCTGTCTCCTCAATCTTTCCTTCATTCTCTCTCTATTCAGAATCAGTGGAGTGTGTCTGCCCTTCAGACCCTGGGGGAGACATGCTGATCCATGCAGGGTGTGAGATGGGCTGGAAACTTGTAGAGGACTCCACTAGAAGAGGAATTACCAACAATTGTTTAACTGACAAATCAAGCATTTGTACCCTGAAATAAACACATACTTCTCTCTGACGGCTCTGTACCAGCTCCCACCGTGCAGGTCTGTGTCAAGTCCGGTGGCGTGGCTGTGGAGTATTTCCAGCATGGGATGATCAAAGGCCCCTTGGATATTTTTTTCCCCTGTGAAAGTGACAGGGTTCCCCAGAGGAGGAGAGGACCAAGACATCTAAGAAAGACTTAGCATCCTCCCCTCCTTGATGGTTCTTCCCTTGTAGGGCTTCAGGCACGAAGTGCTGCCCAGAGGACAGAGAAGGGATTGGATGGTACTGACAGTTCTTCTGGATACTTTGACCTTTTCCCCACATAGATTCTTTGAAACCAAGACTAATGATCTGGTAACCCTCCAGACAGCACTCCCGGAGCCAGGGCTTAATTAGGGCTCATTTATAGGAAGTTGTTGCATATGCAGTTCCAGGAGACTTCCCCAAGGGCTCCAGATGAAGATGACAGGGGTGTTGTGGGTCAAGACTTAGACTCTCTCTTTCCCAGAACCATTGCTCCTTCCTGCCTGGTTTAGGCATCCCACATTCTACCTGAAATTTCAACACTGCACTTGCTGACTCACCTACATACCTTTATTAAGGACTCTCCACCTCAGCCTCAGAGAGATGGATAGTTAGCATTGTGATTATTTGGGGTTAGCTATTTTTCCCTCTTGTGATACACATGAGGATTCTCCTTTTCCTCCTAACTGTGTTATGGTTAATAAGGGCTGTACTTCTAAATGCATTTTACGTCCATAGTTACTGAAGGACTTAAGTGCTCTCTGGAGATGCTAGCTGTTCTTCCATCCTGTGAGCAGGGAGTGGTCAGGAACATCAGCTGCTGAAGAATCAGTGGATCAGATAACCCGCAGAGTTTCCATGTTCGGTTCTGAAGCCCACATTTTGGCCACAATGCAATGCGCTTACTCAGTGTAGGTGTCCTGCTTTGTTCTGACAGTTATCTTGCTTGAGCAGAGGAAACCCTAGGATTCCGACTGGCTGTTTGGAAGGATAACCGTGACATCTGACAGAGTTGGAGCTGAATATTTCTTACCAAATGTCTCAGAAGTTGATGTGTGCCCAGCTCTAATCTGCTGTGTCCCTTCTGCCAGAATCTCCATCTAGACACCTGTGCCCTGGATGTCTGTCTCCTCCCCACAAAGCTTCTCACCTGCATTCCCATGCCCTGTCCAGTCTGGCTGCGGAAGGTACCCTACTGCCTGTTCTGCTGGCCAAGTCCACTGGGCACTTCCTGTCCCTCTGGACTCAGCTCAGGTTTCTGACCATGAACTTGTGCTAATGATGACCCTTCTGAATTGACACTCCAGTTTAGGAAACTCTAACTTCCTATACTGTTCATGGGGTTCTCAAGGCAAGAATACTGAAGTGGTTTACCAGTCCCTTCTTCAGTGGACCACGTTCTGTCAGCCCTCTCCACCATGACCCACCCATCTTGGGTGGCCCCACACAGCACGACTTAGTTTCATTAAGTTAGACAAGGCTGTGGTCCGTGTGATTAGACTGACTAGTTTTCTGTGATTATGGTTTGTGTGCCTGCCCTCTGATGCCTCTCACAACACCTACCGTCTTACTTGGGTTTCTCTTACCTTGGACATGTGGTATCTCTTCACCACTGCTCCACCACTGCTCCTTAACTTTGGACTAGGGATATCTCCTCACAGCAGCCCCTCCTGAACTTGAACGTGGAGTAGCTCCTCTCCACCCTCTGCGCCCGCACATCCACCACTCCTTGGACGTGGGTTGCTCCTCCCGGCTGCCGCCCCTGACCTCGGGCATGGGGTAGCTGGTGACTGCAGCCATGAAATTAAAAGATGCTTACTCCCTGGAAGGAAAATTATGACCAACCTAGACAGCATATTCCGGGGAAGGCAATGGCACCCCACCCCAGTACTCTTGCCTGGAAAATCTTTATGGTTTGTGTGCCTGCCCTCTGATGCCTCTCACAACACCTACCGTCTTACTTGGGTTTCTCTTACCTTGGACATGTGGTATCTCTTCACCACTGCTCCACCACTGCTCCTTACTTTGGACTAGGGATATCTCCTCACAGCAGCCCCTCCTGAACTTGAACGTGGAGTAGCTCCTCTCCACCCTCTGCGCCCGCACATCCACCACTCCTTGGACGTGGGTTGCTCCTCCCGGCTGCCGCCCCTGACCTCGGGCATGGGGTAGCTGGTGACTGCAGCCATGAAATTAAAAGATGCTTACTCCTTGGAAGGAAAATTATGACCAACCTAGACAGCATATTCCGGGGAAGGCAATGGCACCCCACCCCAGTACTCTTGCCTGGAAAATCCAATGGACGGAGTAGCCTGGTGGGCTGCAGTCCATGGGGTCGCTAACAGTCAGACAGACTGAGCGACTTCACTTTCACTTTTCTCTTTCATGCCTTGGAGAAGGAAATGGCAACCCACTCCAGTATTTTTGCCTGGAGAATCCCAGGGATGGAGGAGCCTGGTGGGCTTCCGTCTATGGGGTCACACAGAGTCGGACACGACTGAGGTGACTTAGCAGCAGCAGCAGCAGCAGACAGCATATTCAAAAGCAGAGACATTACTTTGCCAACAAAGGTCCGTCTAATCAAGGCTATGGTTTTTCCAGTAGTCATGTATGGATGTGACAGTTGGACTTTGAAGAAAGCTGAGCACCAAAGAACTGATGCTTTTGAACTGTGGTGTTGGGGAAGACTCTTGAGAGTCCCTTGGACTGCAAGGAGATCCAACCAGTCCATTCTAAAGGAGATCAGTCCTGGGTATTCTTTGGAAGGAATGATGATAAAGCTGAAACTCCAATATTTTGGCCACCTCATGTGAAGAGTTGACTCATTGGAAAAGATTCTGATGCTGGGAGGGATTGGAGGCAGGAGAAGAAGGGGACGACAGAAGATGAGATGGCTGGATGCCATCACCAACTCAATGGACATGAGTTTGGGTAAACTCCAAGAGTTGGTGATGGACAGGGAGGCCTGGCGTACTGCAATTCATTAGGTCGCAAAGAGTAGGACACGACTGAGCGACTGAACTGAACTGAATGAACTTCCTATACCTGTGGCCAGCAGGCCAGTGATATTCTGAAAGAGAGAGGATGAAAGATATAATCCGTCTGTAAATTTTAAAGTAGGCTCTAGGTTCCAAGGAGGTGACATGACAGGCCCAGATGGATGCAATACAAACAAGGTACCTAAGCTTGAATTTAGGACATCTACGGCTTTGATAACAATAAGTCAATTGTCCATGGGGTTCTGTTCTCTCATCTTGAAAGATTACCAGCAACATGAGCAACCCTGAAGAAAAAATTTTCACTAAAACAATTGTTTAGAGTCTTATATCTGATTTTCTTTCCTTTTTTAAAAAACGACATGTTTATAACTTTCTATTAATATTGGTGTATTTATTCTGCTCATTAGAATATAAACTCTATGAGGGCAGAGATCTTTGTCTTTTTTATTGCCATTGTGCTCTGAATACCTAAAACTGTCTGGCTACAAATAGTGACTCAATTAACATTCTTGTCCATGTAGGAGAGTTCCTACAGGTTAAATAATTTAAAGCTGTTGAGATGATGGGTGTATTATTTTCAACTTAACTAAACATTTTGAAATTTCTTTTTAAGATGAGCATACCATTTTACATTTCTGTCATAGGAGTTCACGATTTTTCACATTTTTATGAGCAGATGTTACTGAAACACTGCAGCATTTTGCTGCAGGTTGGGTATGGTTTTGAAGTTGCCTTTTCCTAATTACTAACGAGGGGCTTCCTTGATAGCTCAGTTGGTAAAGAATCCATCTGCAATGCAGGAGACCCTGGTTCAATTCCTGGGTTGGGAAGATCCACTGGAGAAGGGATAGGCTACCCACTCCAGTATTCTTGGGTGTCCTTTATGGCTCAGCTGGTAAAGAATCTGCCTGCAATGCGGGAGACCTGGGTTTGATCCCTGAATTGGGACGATCCCCTGGAGAAGGGATCTACCCACTCCAGTATTCTGGCCTGGAGAATTCCATGGACTATACAGTCCATGGGGTCTCAAAGAGTCAGACACAACTGAATCACTCTCACTCTATTATTTAATTTATTCAAACTAAAGAAAAATAGCAATTATTTCTTTTACCTCCCCACCAATCTACTCTCTGCATCTAATGAATTTATACTATATATCTTTATATTTATAATATGTAAAATGTAGTTAAATGTGTTTTATATATTGAGTACCTAATATAATATGCATATATTTGTATGTATTTAAATTTTACATATAAGAGAAATCATACAGTATTTGTATTTCTTGGTCAATTTCACTTTGTATAATGGTTTTGAGGTACATCTATGCTGTCACAAATAGCAAGAGTTCATTCTTTTTATAGCTGANTTTTTAAAAAACGACATGTTTATAACTTTCTATTAATATTGGTGTATTTATTCTGCTCATTAGAATATAAACTCTATGAGGGCAGAGATCTTTGTCTTTTTTATTGCCATTGTGCTCTGAATACCTAAAACTGTCTGGCTACAAATAGTGACTCAATTAACATTCTTGTCCATGTAGGAGAGTTCCTACAGGTTAAATAATTTAAAGCTGTTGAGATGATGGGTGTATTATTTTCAACTTAACTAAACATTTTGAAATTTCTTTTTAAGATGAGCATACCATTTTACATTTCTGTCATAGGAGTTCACGATTTTTCACATTTTTATGAGCAGATGTTACTGAAACACTGCAGCATTTTGCTGCAGGTTGGGTATGGTTTTGAAGTTGCCTTTTCCTAATTACTAACGAGGGGCTTCCTTGATAGCTCAGTTGGTAAAGAATCCATCTGCAATGCAGGAGACCCTGGTTCAATTCCTGGGTTGGGAAGATCCACTGGAGAAGGGATAGGCTACCCACTCCAGTATTCTTGGGTGTCCTTTATGGCTCAGCTGGTAAAGAATCTGCCTGCAATGCGGGAGACCTGGGTTTGATCCCTGAATTGGGACGATCCCCTGGAGAAGGGATCTACCCACTCCAGTATTCTGGCCTGGAGAATTCCATGGACTATACAGTCCATGGGGTCTCAAAGAGTCAGACACAACTGAATCACTCTCACTCTATTATTTAATTTATTCAAACTAAAGAAAAAGAGCAATTATTTCTTTCACCTCCCCACCAATCTACTCTCTGCATCTAATGAATTTATACTATATATCTTTATATTTATAATATGTAAAATATAGTTAAATGTGTTTTATATATTGAGTACCTAATATAATATGCATATATTTGTATGTATTTAAATTTTACATATAAGAGAAATCATACAGTATTTGTATTTCTTGGTCAATTTCACTTTGTATAATGGTTTTGAGGTACATCTATGCTGTCACAAATAGCAAGAGTTCATTCTTTTTATAGCTGAGCAATATTCCATTGTATATATGTACCACATCTTGCTTATCAGTTCATCCAGTGATGGATAATTGGGTTGTTTCTGTATTTTAGTTATTGCAAACATTTTTATAATGAAAATTGAGGAACATATATCTTTTAAAATTATTTTTTTTTCTTCTGATAAATAGCCAGAAGTAGAATTGCTACATCCCATGCTAGTTCTATTTTTAATTTTTGGGGGAAACTTCATACTGTCTTCCATAGCGGCGACACCAATTACACATTCCCACCTTTAGTGCATGACGGTTCCCTTTTCTCCACATCCTGACCAATATTTCATTTCTAGTCTTTTTATAATAGCCATTTTGACAAGTATATGATGATATTTCATTGCGGTTTTTATTTACATTTGCCTAATGATTAGTGATGTAGAGCATCTTTTCGTGTCCCTGTGGATCATCTGTATGTTTTTGGAAAAATGTCTATTCAGATCTTATATCTTTTTTTTTTTTAATCACATTGTTTGGTATTGCATTGTATGAGTTCTTTATATATATATTGGATATTGATCCCTTATCAGATATATGATTCACAAATATTTTCTCCCATTTAATAGATTACTTTTTAATTCTGTTGATGGTTTCCTTTGCTGTATGGAAACATTTTTGTTTGATGGAGGCCCACTTATTTATTTTTATTTTTGCTGCTGTTTCTTTGGGTGTCAGATTTAAAAAATCATTGCCAATACCCATGTCAAGGAGCTTATTGCCTATGTTTTTTTCTAGGAGTGGCTTTATTTTAGCCCATTCTATTCTGTTCCATTGACCTGTGTGTCTGTTTTTATGCCAATACCACAATTTTAATTACTGCAGCTTTGTAATGTAGCTTGAAATCAGGGGACATGATGCCTCCAGTTTTCTCCTTATTTCTCAAAATAGTTTTGTCTATTTGGTATATTTCATGATTCCATATAAATTTTAGGTTTATATTAGTTCTATGGAAATGTCACAGGTATTTTGATAAGGATTGCATTAAATCTGAAAGTTGCTTTGGATACTATGGGCATTTTAACAATATTAATTCTTCTGAACCATTAACATGGAATATCTTTCCATTTATTAATCTTCTTTGACTTATTTCATAAATGTCTTATAGCTTTCAATATATATGTCTTTCCCCTCTTGGTTGAACTTATTTCTAGTTATTTTATTCATTTTGATGCTATTGCAAATGGGATTATTTCTAAAAAATTTATCATTCTGTTAGTTTGTTGTTAGTGCATAGAAAAATAATAGATTTTTTGTGTATTGATGTTGCACCCTGCAACTTTATGTATTTGTTTATTATTTCTAATATTTTTGTGAAATTTTTAGAATTTTATACATATGATGTCATGTTATCTGCAGATNCTATTGCAAATGGGATTATTTCTAAAAAATTTATCATTCTGTTAGTTTGTTGTTAGTGCATAGAAAAATAATAGATTTTTTGTGTATTGATGTTGCACCCTGCAACTTTATGTATTTGTTTATTATTTCTAATATTTTTGTGAAATTTTTAGAATTTTATACATATAATGTCATGTTATCTGCAGATAGTGAGCTGTCTGGTCCTGGGCTTTTTTTGTTGGGAGGTTTTTGATTACTAATTCAATCTCTTTATTAGTAATTGGTTTGTTCAGATTTTCTCATTCATCATGATTGTCTTATGTATTTCTAGGAATTTATCCATTTATTCTAGGTAATCCAGTATGTTAGTGGATAGCTGGCCATAGTAGTCTTTTATGATCCTTTTTATTTCTGTGGTATGGAAGATTCATTCAAGATAGCAAAGTAGGAAAATCTGAAAATCGTCTTCTTCCCTTGACACACCACAGACACACTTAGTCTACTGTCTAAAAATTTCTACACATGGAAATTTTTTCTCTTAAAAAAAAAAAAAGAAAATCATAGTAGTCTTTTATGATCCTTTTTATTTCTGTGGTATGGAAGATTCATTCAAGATAGCAAAGTAGGAAAATCTGAAAATCGTCTTCTTCCCTTGACACACCACAGACACACTTAGTCTACTGTCTAAAAATTTCTACACATGGAAATTTTTTCTCTTAAAAAAAAAAAAAGAAAACAACTATAGGATGGCTGTGTGGTTACTTCACATCAAACAAACAAGAAGAAAATCACAGCAAAGCATGGAGGAGAGGCTGGGACAAAATCTCGCCATAAATCTCATCTGATGTAACATCTCATAATCAGGAGGGAACTAAAACCCAGACGTTCTCCCTGGGGAGTGAGGGGTTTGAACTCCATATGGGCACCCCAACTTTTAAGACATATACTTGAAAGAGGATCCTCTAAAACATCTAATTTGAAAACCAATAGGTCTTGTGTCCTGAGACCCACAAGAATCCAGTGATTTGAGAAACTGCTCTTAAATTTTTCACATGCTCAGATTCACCCACCCCAAGACTCAACTCAGAGGCAGCCAATCAAGTCCAAATTTAAAATGAGGGACACCTCTCCATTCACCTAGATCTGGAGGCCAGAGGAGATGGCATGCTTGGTCCCACGAGACTGCAGTAATCCGTGTCACCATGACAGGAGTGCACGCCCCTATCTGGTTCCAATTTTTGTAATTACTGCTGGATTTCCCTGGTGGATCAGACAGTAAAAAATCTACCTGCAATGCAGGAGATGCAGTTTCAATGCCTGGGTCTGGAAGATTCCCCAAAGAAGGGAATGACTACCCATGCCAGTAATCTTGCCTGGAGAATTCTATGGACAGAGGACTCTAGCAAGCTACAGTCCATGAAGTCACAAAGAGTTGGACATTACTGATCACACACACAGCAATTTGTAACTCAGTTCAGTTCAGTCACTCAGTCGTGTCTGACTCTTTGCGATAAAGTAATGTCTCTGCTTTTGAATATACTATCTAGGTTGTTCATAACTTTTTTTCCAAGGAGTAAGCGTCTTTTAGTTTCATGGTTGCAATCACCATCTGTAGTGATTTTGGAGCCCCCCCCAAAATAAAGTCTGACACTGTTTCCACTGGGAGCTATTAACCATATACACTGTCTCGGACAAGCACAAAGGTTTGAGCTGAGCAAGGTTTAATGACAAGATTAATCTCCTACATGAAGCCACTCCTTCAAGACTGGGAGAGGTGATTGTTTCATCTGCTGTATAGAAACCAACACACAGACTCAAGCAATATTAAAAAAAGGAATATATTCCAAATGAAAGAAAAAGATAAAACCTTAGGGTAGGAGGAGGAACACCAAAACTTATTGAAATGGAGATAAGTAATTTACCTGATAAAGAGTTAAAAGTAATTTTCATAAAGATTCGTACTGAACTGGAATGAAAAATGGATAAACACAAATGACAAAGAGATGGAAAATATAAGAAAGTACCAAATGGAAGTGACAGAGCTGAAGAATATAATAAATGAACTGAAAATTACACTAAAGGGGTTCAGCAGCAGACTAGATCAAACAGAAGGAAAGATCAGTCAACTCAAAGACAAGGCACGCACTCAATCCGAGCAGAAAAAAGAAAAAAAAAATTCAAAAAGTGAAGCTAACTTAAGGGACTTATGGGACAACATAAAACAGACCAAGGTTTGGATTCCAGGGCTCCCAGAAGGAGAGTGAGAAAAAGGGAGAGAATCTTGTTTGAAGTAATAACGACTGAACATTTCCCTAACCTGGGGAAGAAAATAGATCTAGGAAGCCCAGAGAGTTCCAAATAAGAACCAGAAGAGACCCACACCAAGACACATTGTAATTAAAATGTCAAAAGTTAAAGAGAGACTCTTAAAAGCAACAAGAAAGAAATTAAAAAATAAAAGCAACAAGAGAAAAACTTGTTACATAGAGGGGAACACCCATAAGACTATCCACAGATTTTGCAGCAGAAACTTTCCACGCCAGAAGTAGTGTGATGATACTCAAAGTGCTAGGGGAAAAAAAAAATCTTCTGACCAAGAATACTCTACCCTGCAAAGTTATCCTTCAAAGTTGAAGAACAACTCAAGAGTTTTCCAGGGAAGCCAAAGCTAAAGGAATTAGTTCATTGCCGTCTAGACCAGTCTTAAAAGAAATGTTAAAGGGACTTCTTTAAGCTGAAAAGAAAGGGCACTGATTAGTAATAAGAACACATGTGAAAGAATAAATCACACTGAAAAGGTAAATACATAGTAAAGGAAGTAAATAATCACTTACTTATAAAACTATTGCAAGTGATAAAAGACAAAAGTAGTAAATAAATAGATAAAACTATGATTATAATAGTTAAGGGGTGTGTGTGTGAGTCACTCAGTTGTGTCCAACTCTTTGTGACCCCCCTTGGTCTGCCCATGGAATTCTCTAGGCATTATGCTGAAGTGGGTTGCCATTTCCTTCTCCAGGGATCTTCCCAACCCAGGGATTAAACCAGGATCTCCTACATTTCAGGCAGATTCTTTACCATCTGAGCTACCAGGGACGCCCCAGTGAAGGGATACATAAGATAAAAGATGTAAAAATGTGACATCAAAACCAAAATGTGGGGCGAGAGCATAATAGTTCATCTGGATTAACATGCTCAGGCTTCCACAACAAAATACCATGGACTGGTGGGTTATACAAAGTACATTTATTTTCTCACAGTTCTGGAGGCTGGAAACCTGAGCTCAGTGTGTTGGTGGATTTGGTTTCTCCTGAGACCTTTCTCTTTGCTTTGATTCAGCCACCCCTTGCTGTGTTCTCATGTGGTCTTTCATCTGTGTATGTACCTCTGACATCTCTCTGTCCAAATTTCCTTCTCTTACAAAGACACTAGTCAGATTGCATTAGGGCCAGCGTGTGTGACTTCATTTTATATTAGTTATCCATGTGAATACCTAGTTCTAAGTATTTTGAGGTGCTGGGAGTTTGGACTTCAGCGTATGAAGTTTGGGGAGACACAGCTCAGTCATAGCACCACCTTACACAGCTCTTCATTACAGCCTGCTACCCATACACATGATAATAGTAATTTGTTGTTCAGTCACTAACATGTCCAACTCTTTGCCACCCCATGGACTGCAGCATGTCAGCCTTGCCTGTCCTTCACTCTCTCCCGGAGTTTGCTCAAACTTGTGTTCCTTGAGTTGGTTATGCCATCCAACCAGCTCATCCTCTGTCATTCCCTTCTCCTCCTGCCTTCAGTCTTTCCCAGCATCAGGGTCTTTTCCAGTGAGTCAGCTCTTTGAATCAGGTGGCCAAAGTATTGGAACTTCAGCTTCAGCAATCCCTCCTGCAATCCCACATAAGACAAGTGTTTCAAGGTCCCCTCTTCCAGGAGGAACTAGATGCTGGCAAGATGAATGCCCTCACTCGGATTTACAAATCTAGTGGTCATGAGAGTTGGGATATGAAAAGTAAAGTTCTCAACCATCACACAAAGTGCCTCCTGACCTTAGAGGGTAGGAGCTCAAGGTCTGTCTCTAATGGGGGAAACTGCAGTCATACTTCTCTTGACCTGGCTCTGAAGAGTCCCGTTAAGCAAATACCAAGATATTCTATAACTTGCCTTCTCCATAGGGAGATAGAATTAAATTGATCAAAAAATGAGGAGAGGAATAAAAAGCTTTTCCTCTTTGAAATGCTGGAAAAAGAATGGCTTGTCAAGTATCCTTCAGTTTTTGGTTTCACTTTGGGAAGAAGCTTTATGCTTTGGCTTTTAAAGTTGAAGGACATCACCCCTGGAGCTGGGTGCTTGGAAATCAGATGAGCAATGGCTATCAAATACCTGAGGCTTTAAAAAGACCATTCATTCTCGATCAGGCACACATTAAATTGAAAACCAAAAGCTATGAGGTCCTTCTGAAACCCACTCTGTGAAAATCTTCTTGGGTAAATCTCAGAATCCCCAGTGTTAGCAAGAATCTGCCCAAGTAAGCTGGCCTATCCTGCTCTTCCAGATCACCTAGAACATAGTCTATTTTAGACACTTTGGTGAGTAGGAAATCTCAGGGTAGAACCTCCTTCTTTCCCCTGCCTATCAAAGGGATGTATTTCAGTATAAATCAAGGAGGCAACACAGAGGAAGTCACTGAAAATGACTGATCTTATTCTCTCCTCCTCTGCTTTAAATCTACCTGCTTATTTGATACATTTCACAGATGTAATTTATTTCTCCTAAATTGTACATAGTTCTTGAATAAATCAGCAGCTTAAGGTCAGGAAACATATCTCTTATTGTTCTTGCTTCTAATTTTATAACAGTGAATGAAGCTGTCTACAAGCAGCAAGCAATCAATAACAAGATCTATGTTCACTAAGCATTTATTAAGTGCCAGGCATCATCCTAGGAGCACTATATCTTTGCTACACAAAACACAGTGTGAGGCATCAGTGTTTTCTTTGCTTGGAGATTTTTAGAGATGTAATCACTCAGGCCCATCCCACCACCTAATCAGCATCTGCATTTCAACAGGACACTCAAGTGACCCCTCTACACATCCTGACCTGGGAGAGCCTGCTTTCCTTCATTTCATTTATCTCTTACATTAGCTCAAGGAGGTAGCAATTATTACCCCATTTTACAGATGTGAAAACTGAGGCTCAGGAATGTTAAACAAGTTTCCCAAGGCCTTATTTGCTAAACTGGTGTCAGGGGTTCAAATTCAGTTCTCACTGTCCCCATACTCCATGCTTTTTCTTTACTGCTGTGACTTTAGAGGGGAAAACCATTTATGATAAAGATTCAGTTCTGTTGATGCCTGAGTTCCCTAAGTTCAGAAACTTGCTAGAATAAAGCTGACACTATGAGAATGTCTGAAGGTGCTGCCCAGTAGAATCTCCATAAGTATAGTTCATCCTTTGCGCACTGTTGTGAGACCACACCATTGTTGATCTTCTCTTGGAACCAGGCAGCATGAAGGGGGTGTTCCGGGTACAAGTCTAAAGGGTTTGGTGCCTGCCTGGGAGGGAAGCTTGTTGCTGAGAATTGGTGGTGGTACTGGCTCCTCAGAGACCAGGGGTGCTTCTGATACCAACTTGCAGTCCTCTAAAATGGCAGGCTGCCTGGAAGTTGATGGGTCCCAGATACCCCAGGTCGTAAAGCCCCTGGTTCCTTCCGCGTGGCTGATCAGATTGCATCAGCTTTCCCTGTCTTGTCTAGGGAGGGAACTGTAGGAGCAAACTGGAATTCCTCCAGTAAACCAGTGTCCAGGCTCTGCATTCCCAGCTCTGGTCTTTCACCAGTGAGGTGTTTCCATTTCCTTGAGATCCTCCAGGAAGAGGCTGAATGTAGGATTCACTTGGCTGGCTGGTTAGGGACAAAGTCTTTCCCGTAGACTCCCACTTCACACCTAGAGCTTACAGCTGCCATGCAGTAAGCCCTGATGACTTTCCTCCTGTGTTTACGTTATCAGGAGTTCTTTGACTGGCATTATGATGATAAATGAAAAATGCTTTGCACCATTACATCAAGCAGTAATACAGAGTGCAAAAGATTTCTGCCCCCTTCTTTTTTAAAAAAAAAAAGAAAAAAGAGAGAAAATAGCAGATGGGAAAGCGATCGACTCCTGGTGTCCTGAAAGTTATTTGCATGTGGGCCTGGGAGGAGGCTGCCTGGAGGTGGTGTCCCTCACACTGCCTGGGGCAGGTCCTTGCCTGCTGCCTGCCTTCTCAGTACTGCAAAGTGTTACCAGCCAGGATTTCCCATTTCTCAGGGATTCATGAGCCACTTAGACCCATTAGACCTGCAGGCAAGCTGAGTTATGCAGCTTCCTCCAATCATCACAGACAAATGCCTGGGGCATCTAACTGGCCTGTGAATGAATATGCCGATCATTTACAGTCCAGTTGCAATGTCTGTATGCGCATGCGTGCTCAGTCACTCAGTTGTGTCCAGCTGTTTGCAAACCCCTGGACTGCAGCTGGCCAGGCTCCTCTGTCCATGGGATTCTCCAGGCAAGAATACTGAAGTGGGTAGCCATTCCCTCCTCCAGAGGATCTTCCCAACCCGGGAGTCAAATCCAGATCTCCTTCAGCTCCTCCATTTGTAAGAGAATTCTTTACCACTGTGCCAACTGGGAAGCGCTTAGAGCTCAGCTTTATTTTGTATCCTCTTATTCTTCATTTGTCTCCCTTTTCAAATTTGAGTGCACTCTGTAGTGAAGACCATCAGCCTAAGAAGGAAAAGGCTTGAACTGAAGCTCTCACTCTCTCCTGTCTTCACATTGTTGGGGAGCCATTCTGGGACTCAGTTTCCTCATCTTTAAAGTAGAGATGTTTGTTACTTACCTCTTTGGGGTGGTCTGTTCTGTTTTGCTTCTTTGGGTTGGATTTCTTTGTTGGTGGTGGTGGTTTTTGGTTGGTGGTGGTGGTGGTGGGGGTGTAGATCAGAAATAATTAAATGAAGTGTTGTATGTGCTGGGTTTTGATAGAAAGCAAAGCCACAGTGCCCACACCGCATGCCGTAACTCCTTGCTGAGACTTACAGACCACCATGTCCAAATGGTCTGAGGTCATGCATGTCAGTCAATAGCAGCCTTTTGATGTTAAGGCCCAAAACATTGAAGTGACTAATAAACACATTTAAAACCCTCTAAAGAAGAGGGTTAAAGAGAGAAGACTTAGAAATCTAGGTGGGGAAGGAGGGCTGAATTCTAGTTCCCCTTTAACTAAGCCAACCTGTTATGTGACAGCACCAAGTTCATGGCTTCCCACTATAAGCGGAGCCCCATTTCTGCATGGTCTTCTGGGTGCCCTTGTGCAGAAGAGCACCTTCAGGCTGCTTCTGAGACACGCCAAGCCTGGCTTTATGGGGTCTTTCCATGTGAGCATGAAGCAGGGTCTCATTAGGACCCAGAAGGATCCTCATGTAACTGCTTAGGACGGGTGGACACAAAGAGTCTTGGGGGAGGCTGGCCTTTGATGTTTTCTTTTGATGATGTAATGGGTCTTTCAGGAAGCTCTGGAAATAATAAGAAAATTATCTGGAAATGTTACCTTCCTGAGCAAGAGCCTTAGAAATGCTCAAGTGTTGGTGAAGCCAGAGAAATGCAGAGAGTCGGTTGTCACCTAGTAGGACCCGTCTAGGCTGGTCCCAGGGGGACAGTGTTTGGAGCTGGTATCACCCTGGCCCTTGCTGCCAGCAAGCGTCACCTCTTGGAAGCTGTCATGGAGGGGTCTGGTACGTGCTGCAGCCGGGAGGGTCCTATTTGGATAAGAGGTCACCTTGTCTTTCTCAGCTTTCCTGAAGACAAGGAGTGGCCACAATTTGGGTGTTGGGATGAAGGCTGGTAACGCAGGTGCAAGTTCTTGATTTTGTGTCTACCTGTTTCTTCGTTGGTCCTGTGAGTGAGGAGGGCAGAGGGAGGGTGGCGGGGAGCCTTGAAGGAACCCGGGACTCAGGGCACCTGTACTCTAGTTGGTGGGTCCTCTGTGGCTCGGTGTACCTGAGGGCTCTGGCTTCACACCGTGGACTGACCCAGCATGCAGGTGGCAGTGGGTGGTGGGCAGGGCGGGGGTGGGGGATCTCTCCACTTCAAGCTTCAAAGGAGTTGTATTGAGCAACTGTGAATAAAAAACAATTAAATTTGCTAAAGGTCTGTGAAATCAGATCTAATCTCTTTGGGGACTTGGAAAATACAAGCAAACAAAAGAGCTGAGTTATTGATCGCTGCATTTCAGCAGCTCTTAATCTGAAATGAAATCAGCCTGGCTGGAGGCCCAGAGGCCGGGGACCCTGCTCTCCATCCTCCTCCCACCCTCTGCGCTGCCAGGACGCCCACCTGTCAGAATCAGGGCTCCTCGCTGGACGACTGAATTAGCAGGCAGGTGGCGGGTGGCAGAGGCCTGCAGTCACTGAGCTTCCCTGGCCACAGAAGGCAGAGGATGACCTGGCTTATTTTCGTAAGTTTAAAACAGAGAAGCAAATGGAGTTCACAGGTCCGTACCACTCAGCTTCATGTCTCGAGAGAGGCACCTGCTTCTCCGGTGGCCATGCTTAGCCTCCTCGCACCTTCCTTTTCAGAGGGGCTGTCATCTTACCCCCAGTCAGTCTTTATCCCCTTGACCTTCAAAGCTGGAGGGGAAAGGGGGCAGTGGGACTGATGAGGGGAGAGACAAGGGGTGCGACTTGCCCAGGAGGAGGAAGGCTTTGACCTTGAACAAGGAGCAGGTGCATAGAGCCAGAGGCCAGCTCCTGAGGGGGCACGTTGTCCAACTTGGATTTAGTTTATTTTCTTCTACTCTATTGATAATTGTAAGAAAGATTATTTCACACTCCCTGAAGCAAAAACCAAAGGAGGTCTGAAATGACAAGGTGGTTCCTTTGGCAATTGCCCTGAAAAGATCTAGCAAATAAGTCAGGATGTCTTACAAGTTACAGCTTGTCAGTTTACCTTAGACCCAGTGACAGGAAAGAGGAAAACAGCCAACACCTATCTGTTAGTGAGACCCCTTAGTCCCTTAGTCCACTCAGCCTGTGATATAGAATATCACAGACCTAGCAGCTTCTAAACAACAGAGATTTATTTCTCACAGTTTTGGAACCTGGGACATCCAAGATCGAGGTTCCAGCCGACTTGGTGTCTGGAGAGAGCTTGCCTCCTGGTTCATAGGTGGCTGTCTGTGCCTACATGGTGAAAGCGGCAAGGGGCCACTCAGGAGCCATTTCCTAAGGACATGAATCCCATTCATCAGGGCTCCACCCTCATGACCTAATCACCCCGCAGAGGCCCCACCTCTAACACCATCATGCTGAGCATTAGGCTTCCCTACCTGAACTTTCGGAGGACACATTCAGTCTTTAGCGTCTTTGAATGGAGTCGAGGGTGGGGCGGGCTTCCCTTGTAGCTCAGTTGGTAAAGAGTCTGCCTGCAATGCAGAAGACCCAGATTCGATAGCTGGGTCAGGAAGATCCCCTGGAGGAGGAAATGGCAATCCACTCCAGTAGTCTTGCCTGGAGAACCCCATATGCAGAGGAGCCTGGCAGGCTACAGTCTATGGGGTCAAAAGAGTCAGACACGACTAAGCACACAGCACATACCCCTCAGGAAACCACAAATGAATTGAACTTGCAGGGCAGGTGAATCTGAAAATCTTCAGATTGATAGCTTAAAGTCTGTAAGTTGCCGTGAATAGGACTCAATGTTCTGCTCACACCCCTATTCTTCTAAGAGGGTGTCTAATCCTTCCTTCTCAGCCTACTGCACATCAGCTTCCACTGTGACTCCTGTTCCGTGTCAACCATGACCTTACCATTGACTAATCTCATTCCTCCTTCAGCTTGGCTCCCTTGAGGACTTGGAGCAGGGGCATTCCTTCCCTGATAGCCAGGCTGCTGCGTTCTCCTGCTTCTCCATCTGCTTCTGGTGCTCTGCCCCTTCTGCATTTCTCGGACCAACATAACACTAGGATTTACCGAGATCTCCTCTTTAACTCTTACATTTCTATACACTCCGAATGATCGATCTATTCCCACGACTTCTACTCTCATGTGTGCACGCGTGCTACGTAGCTTCAGTTGTGTCCAGCTCTTTGTGACCCGATAGACTGTAGCCTGCCAAGCTCCTCTGTCCATGGGATTCTCCAGGCAAGAACAGTGGAGTGGGTAGCCATGCCCTCCTCCAGGGGATCTTCCTGACCCTTCTATTCTCAGTGTAGAGATTAGTATAAATTCTACTCTAATTTACATCTTTAGCCCAGACCTCTCCCCTCTGATCTAGGTCCATATTTCCAGCTGCCAAATAAACATAAGTGCCTGAATGTCTCTCAGGCCTTTCAGACTTCATATGGAGAAAACCAGCTTCTCAAATCTTCTCCTCGTCTCACTGTTGGGACTAATGGGATCACCATTCACTTAGTTCCTCGAGCTGGAACTTCTGACTTCACTCCTCTCTGTCCACCTCCTTATTCAGTTTAAATCCAGACTTCTTGGTTTAGCATATGAGGATCATCACAAGGTGGCCATAATCTACCTTTCTTGGCTTACGTGTGCAACAAATCTAGGCCAGTTTTCCACCAGACTATCTCTTTTTATTATTCTCCAGCACTGCATAGGTATTTACTCTTTATTCATTTGTCTATAAATGTCTGCGACACATGAGGCCTCTTTCCCTTCTGGTGGTGTCCATGACTTATTCTATAAGACCTATGTTGGATGATGGCTCTTTGGGAGGCTTTCTCTCTCTACCAGACAGAACTCCTGGGTCCTCCCAGGGTAATGTTGACTAAAAAATTAGGCATAACCTGAAAGTAGAAATTTTTTTTTATTTGGTAGGAGTGTTAAGGACTCTGAGTCCAGGAGATGTCATCTCAGGTAGCCCTGAGAGATTGCTCTAGGGAGGCAGGAGAGGGAGTCGGGCTGTGCTTGCAACAAGCGAGCAGGCAGTCTGAACATCATAGATTATTATTAAGCAAGGAAAACCAGATATCAAGTTAAGGAATTTAGTGTTATTCTATGTAAGGGAAGGTGTAAGAGTATGGGATTACTGAAGTCATTCTTTTCATGTACATCTCAGCTATCTGGGGCCAGCATCCTGTCCTTTTGGTTTCTCACATCCCCGCCCCCCTCCACCAGCTCCTCAGCAATCATCGTGGGGAGAGTGAGGGGGTGGCAGCGTCTGCTGGATCTAAGGCACTGTGGTTCTCTTTTGGGAGCCCTCATTCACATTTGGAGGCCCGAAATCACTGACGGCTGTCACATCCTTGTTTATTGATATGGCAGGAGGATTCCATTTCACAGTACACACCTCACCTGCCCATGTCACACTGTAGTGACATATCTGTCCCTGGCCCTAGGCTCGAGGAAAGAACGGGGAAAAATTACTCTTTTATCTTTGTATCGTTTCAACGCTGTAGCACAATTTCTGGCACATAATAGAACCATAACAAATCTCGGTCCAGTGAGTGAATGTTTGGAATAGGAATAAATTCTGCTTTGGACATTAGTGAGTCCTTGAGACACATGTGGTCCTGCCAAGGAACTCTCACCTGCCCCTGGACAATGGCGATGCTTTGTGTTTGATGGTGAAGAGATTGCAGGCTGGTGAGGAGGCTGACCAGGAAGCAGGCGTGGAAGGAGGGTCGGGAGAGTCAGTCTCATCAGAAAGAGCATGAAGTGCACAGGGAGGCGGAAAGGAGCCCAGGTTCTACCTCACTTTCACAATGTGAGCAAGAGGGTAGCCTCAGATACCTATTTGTGAGCAGGCAAAGCTTCCTGCTCTACAAAGTTGTTGTCAGAATTCGACGAGTATCCTGAGAGCATTCACAAGTCATTCATGAGCCTAGATTTTGAATGTCATTACTTTTTGGAGTAATTATCTGTGAAGCTGATGATAATGATGATTATGAAAAAAGATATGAATAATAAAGGCAAAGTGACTCAAAAACAAATGGCTGTATAGCTTACATGAAAATGCTGAAGCCTGAAAAAAAAACAAAAAACAAAACAGAGAACACTAAAGCCACTTGAATCAACAACTCTGCTATTTCCATACATGCTGTTTTAACACGTAACAGACCAGGGCCTCTCATACAAGTACATGCTTAAGCATGCATTTCTGTCTGGTCTCTGTCTGACTCAGGTTTTTCACTCATAGAATATTGTTCTAATATATGTGTTCAGTGGGGTTTATAATGCAATTATGAATTCGTGCCATTAACCCTTCCAAGTCTCCAAAGACAGCTCTTATTTCTTTCCGACATGTCCCAAGGCAGCCTGATCTTACTTTACCATGGCCCTGCCATTGCAATTGTTAGTTTACTTCTCACTCTTCCGCAAATCTTATTTGAGCGTGTTGGTCGCTGTGCTCCTGGTATTCAGTCGAGGGTGAAATACTCTTAAGTTTTGTTCAAAAGGTATGTGCTGGCATTTGTTCATTCACTGAAACACATGGTGGGGAGAGCTTCCACTGTGCTGGCCCCCAACCTACAACAGTACCCCCAAGTGCCCACTCACAGACGCTTGGAGAAGCGGGGCTCAGCCACAGGAATTATTTAATTGACACTGCAGTGAAGTCCAGCAAAGCAAAAATACAAGGGCCCCCAGCCATGATTAAGGTGTAGGATTTGTGAGGAAATTACTTTAAAATCTAAAATATGAGAGTTATCCATACTGAGTGTGCAAGGGAGGGGGGTGCTAGGAGATAGTGTGAGGACCCGTCCTGGCTGAGCCCCGCTGAAACCAAACACCTGAGCCCCAGACAGATAAAGGCCGGCTTCCCCACGAGTTATGAGGTCAGCTTACCGCAGAAGAAGGATTAGAATCCAGGGGTTTATCCCGGGCCACACAGCACAATGCAGAGCTATGCTCCAGAGAATGAGAGAAAGCCTTGAGGGATTTGAGAGTGACAGTGGGCCAGGATCCACGCTGACTCCAGAAAAGCGAAATGGCAGGTTCATGCTGCAAGTCACATCACGCTCCTGGGGACCAGATGGTTCTCCTGCAGCAGAGACAGAGTCCTGCCCCTCAGCAGGGGCTCAGCTGGCGAGAGTGGCACCGACCGGTCCCCACCCCCCACAGCGCACCTTGCCCATTTGCTTCTATTAGAGAGTCTCCCTGCAGTTATGCCAGCAGCGAGGGGCCTTTCTGGGCCTTACAGCCTGGATCATCTGCTTCCCCGAGTGCTGTCTCCCAGCAGGATCCTGCGGGTTGTCCCCAGAGCCTGTAGCTGTACCCCAGGTGGTGTCTTCCCCCAGGGTGCGTGACAGCCTTCCTCCTGCCCACGGCTGCGGTGCGGGAGGTTGTGTGGCTGCATGTTGGCTCGACATGCAGCAGCTCCGAGCAGAGGGTCCCAGAGACCTGTGGAAGCCCCCAGGACTGGGTTGTGTCTGCCTTCGATGGTTTCTGGGTGGTGCCTGTTTTTATAGCCGCCCCTCAGCCCTGCCCGGGATGGCAGTGTTTTGTGTGAACTCATTCACTAGGAATGTGGGTTTCCCACCTGGGCTTTGTGGATGGAGGGATGGGAGAGGGAACCAAAGGGGATGCAGGGGGAAATAGTCACTCAGCATTGGGAGAGCCATCTCATCCTCTTCTCCTTTTGCCTTCAACCTTTCCCAGCAGCAGGGCAGAGGGTGAGATGGATGGATGGCATCACCAACTCAGTGAACATGAACTTGGGCAAACTCCGAGAGACAGTGAGGGACAGGGAGGCCGGGTGAGCTGCAGTCCATGGCGTTGCAAAGACTTGGACATGACTTAGAGACTGAACAAAAGCAACTGTGAGAGCTGCAGCCCCGGCAGCGGCATGGCCCCTGGGCGTTCACTTCCTGCCCAAGACACCCTCTCCCTACCCCACCCCCCATATAGGCATGCTTGTTTGGGGCGGTGGTGGAAGGGGAGAGACTGACAGGCAGAAGAGGTAAAGAGATACGACTAAGCAAAGGCAAGTCCAGGTTCAGGATCTGCTTGCCCACCTCCCCCCATAGATTCGGAGCTCAGACCAGCAGAGAGTTGTGCTTAGGACTAGCCCCAGCCCCTGGCACACAGCTGGCTCTTCTAGCCACGTCTAAAGCCAGTAATTATTCATTTTCTCAGTTGATTCACACAATCACTGAGATCTGGGTGGAGTAGTTTTGGTCTCTAGGGCCATTTCACAGATGAAGAGGTGTCCTTTTCAAAGTTATACAGAGCCTGGAGCCCTGCACACGTCTCCTGATCTGGCAACCTCCGGGTGAGGGATCTGCCCCCCACCAGGGTCTCCATGTAGAAGCAGAGCCCTCTTCTCCCTTCCCTACTTCCCCACCCCGACCCTCTACTCTCCCCCCTCCCCCCCCCTACCTCATCTTCCCCCCCCCCCCCCCCCCCCCCCCCCCCCCCCCCCCCCCCCCCCCCCCCCCCCCCCCCCCCCCCCCCCCCCCCCCCCCCCCCCCCCCCCCCCCCCCCCCCCCCCCCCCCCCCCCC
>SJYX01007093.1:224230-259219 GCA_006410675.1 Oreotragus oreotragus | reverse complement strand
GAGTCTCCTTCATTGCAGGCAGACTCTTTACTGGCTGAGCCACCAAGGAAGCCTATCATGCAGACATTTAAGCTTAAAATTATCCGTCCCCTCAGCTAGTTTAGAGTTAATTTTTCTAGGACCGATGGCTGCTGTTTTCTTGATCTCTCCCATGTTTTGGAGGCACACACATTTCAGCTACTTCCTAAAGAAGTCATTGACAACTTGCTTGTTTGAAAAATATCACACATCTTTCTTCTCATGATCGTTAGTTAGGTTAGATAAAGATATCTCACCTCAACATTTTACCTCAGAATTTCATCATTATCCTGTAGCTCCAAGGGTGACTGCTTAGAAATGTTGTACCACTCTGGTTCCCGCCTCTTTATATGTGATCTGTAGTTTCCCTAGAAAGGTCTTAAGGAATACTCTTTATCCCTGGTATTCTGAAATTTCTTCATACAGTGCCTTCACGAGAGGTTCTTTTTTGATTTTTCTTTAATTTACTCTTCTAGGTACTTTGTGAATTCCTCTTCAATCAGTTTTGGAAACTAATCTTTTCATATTTATGTGTTAATTTTCTCTTTTTTTCCTATTTCTGGAAGTTCCATTAAATGGATATATATACACACACACATACACAAACACACACACATATAGGCTTCCCACGTGGTACTAGTCCTAAAAAAACCCAATGCAGGAAACATAAGAGACACAGGTTCCATCCCTGGATTGGGAAGATCCCTGGGAGGAGGGAATGGTAACCCACTCCAATATTCTTGCCTGGAGAATCCCATAGGCAGAGGAGCCTGATGGGCTGCAATCCATAGCATCACAGAGATTTGGACATGACTGAAATGACTTAGCAGGTCTCTACTCTCCCACCTCTCCCACCATACCTCATCTTCTTCCCCCACCCCTCACTCCCACCCCACCTCTAAACTTTCTTGTTTTGGGTAGTAGCAGGAGGAACAATGAAAGCCATCTTCGAAAATAATTTTCAAGGAAGAAATGCTTTTATCCCTAATGACTATTATTTGAGAGCTTACAGAGGGTTAAATGTGGGCAGGAGATCCAGAACCTTCGCAGTGTGGAGGGAGACCTTGGCCCTCTCTCTGCACTTTGACAGGTGTGTATTCTCACTACTGGGAACTCTGTGCTTTATGGTGGAGTGGGAAGTGGTTGGTCCTCTTCAAGGAGAGAGCTGCCCCTTTTGATGCAGGAGGACAATTCTCACAGTGAGCTCAGCTGCAGACACGTTCACGCCTTCGTTCATTCTCTGCTCAGCGCTGGGGGGTCACGCAGTTGACACTGAGATCCATTCCTACGGACTCAATACTCTGGTGGGGAGACAGGGTAAACAGACCATCTTCCCAGAAAGATTGTGACGACTGCCCAGCAGAACAGGTTTCTGAGAGAGAAACTGACAGGAACCCCTTTGTACTGGAAGGTGTCGGAAAGACGTTTCTGAGGAAGTGACAAACAGAAGACAAAGTGATAAATTCCACCTAATTGAGAGACACTCATGAATCATTCAAGGTCATATAGGTGACGTGATAGAACACGTGGAATCAGGACTGGGGTCAAAAGGTGTCTGCCATTGTTCAGTCACTCAGTCATGTCAGATTCTTTGCAATCCTATAGACTGTAGCCCACCAGGCTCCTGTGTCCATGGGATTCTCCAGGCAACAATACTGGAATGGTTTGCCATTCCCTTCTCCAGGGGATCCTCCTGACCCTGGGCTTGAAATTTGTCTCCAGCTTTAGTAGGTGGGTTCTTTACCATCTGAGCCACCAAGGAAGCTACAAGTGTAATTCTTAAAAAATAAAAATTGACCTCACTCTATTCACCCAAGAGTCCCATTCTCTAAAACCAATTGTTCTCAACTCCCATCTGTTGATTTGTAGGTTAAACCATGAGATTTCTAAATACTATGCTTGCAAAGCTAGTCCCTAAAATCTAGACCCCAATTTACTATAGAAAATGAAGATTTAGCACTCTAATACCACTTCTCATCACATTTATTAATACTTCTCCCATTTTTCCCAATATATAGGTCTATATCAAATATTTGGTCAAATCAATAACCAATGTTGAAATTATCAATATTATTTTGAGAGTCTTAATTAGCATAGGGCTTTTCTCATTGTTGAGTCAATGATTGCCGCCTGGTCTCCATATCCTTAGGCACCTGGGAGTATATTAATCAATGTATTTGGAATACAGAAAAGGAAATATAGTAGTTTTTGATATTAGCAATATTAGACTTTTTGAGTTAATGAATTTTCTCTTTTGTTATAGATCACTGTACTTTGTTATAAATCACTGTGTCCTTGCTATGTAAAAATGTAACTGATATCACTATCTCAAGACTAAATAGATCTTAAGGGGAACTTTGGTGAAAGGATTTTCATTTGTTGGGCTGATGTTTGCTGCTAAATCTCCTTATTCCCTGCTCTTATAATGAATATAACTAGCATATAGGAGAAATAAGTATTAACCTTTAAGATTATTCATGTTAACCTTGGGTTAAATAAATCCCTTTCTTGATTGTAACTCACTACACCTTCACCCTATAGGAATGCAACTTTATTTGGAGGGTGGTGCCTGGTTTAAGAAAAAACACCCTTGGAAAAAATAAGTTTTTTGGTTATCAGAAAGAAAGGGTTGTAAATGTCAGCAGGCCTCATGGCCAGAAGATGATGTAAAACACCTAAGACCTTTTTTTATGTAAAGCACCTGATTTTGATAAGGTCAGGACTGCTGACCGCTGCATGACCCTGTATTCATCCCTATATGTAACAAAAGGTATATAAGAAAACCTGAAAAATAAAGAAATAGGATCAGTTTCTGGAAAGACTGATTCCCTCATGTCGTTTCTTTCTTGTTCCCCATTTTTCTGGCTGAATTCCCATCTGGAGCATGGATGCTATTCCATGTAAACCAAGTTATTCAGCCTCTTTTTCTCCACTAATTTTCCTACTACACTATCCGTTTCTAATCTCTCTCTATATCTGTAATTAAATATGTATTTTTCCAAGGACGCCGACTCCGTCCCCACCTTCGAATTACCCTGGATCCACCGGGGCTGGACCGTGGCACAGCAACTACCACAATAATGATGTAGAGTATTTCCAGCACCCCCCAAATTCTCTAGTACCCTTTGGCAGTCAATTTCCTCCTCTAAGTTGTTGAGTGCATTGGCTTCAGTTGTTTATACTACTATTTTATTATTCTTTTAATGTCTGAAATTTTTTGAGTGATACTCCCTTTGTCATTCCTGTCATTGGAAATTTGTATCTTCTCTTCGTTTCTGGATTAGTCTGACTAGAGACTTATCAATCTCGATATTTTCAATGAATCAATGTCTAATTATAACTTTAAAAATAAATAAGTTAAAAATCTTAAACTTTAAAAAATCTTAAAATTTTTTCAATAAAAATTTTTAATTTAAACTTTTGTAATTAAATTGTAATATAAATATAGATGTTTCTGAATTAAAATGTTCATACCATGGTGACTGAAAAGATAGTACAATACATTTATAACTTATTATTTTTTCTCCTTTATATTTTTATAACTCAACACAAGAGTGTTATCTTCAAAGTTATTTTTCTACTTTTTCACTATACCATTTACTAATAATATATTTATGAAATGCAAGAAACAAAGTTCCACAGCCTCCTCCTATATATCTGGCAGGCTTAACTTTTTGAAATGTTCACACTTTTGTTGCTACAGTCATGCATAGAAGTGAAACATTTCTTCCTCTGTCCAAAATGTTGCATGTCTCCCTCTTTAAATTTTGAGCTAATAAGCTTGATTGACACCCTTGAAAAATCTATGCCACAGATAATTCAATTTTCTTTTTAAACTTTTAACAAAATTTCGACTCATTTCTTTTTTTTTGGAAATCCTCACAGTGGTATACATATGTATGTGCATATGTGTGTGTGTGTGTGTGTGCATATGTGTGTGTGGGTGCATGTGCATATATGCATATGTACAATACAAAATTGAAGAACTGAAGAAACAAGGATTTCTCCCACTAGACAGCCTCAGATATTCCAGAGAATTTGAAAGATTCTTATAAGAGCTCTTAAACGTGGTAATAGCAAGATATTACTTAGCCCTTTAGGATTAAGGGAAGACAGATATTTAGAGATGATCACTTTTAGTAATAAGGTCCTTGGCTGACCAATGAGAGACTAGGGAGGAATGAAAGGAATAAGTATGATTCTGATTTACATCAGAATCCGTAACTCCATTGTTGGAGGCAGGGGTGGGGGTGGGAAGCTTTAAAAGAAGAAGGCTCTTTTCCTATTCCAGTTAGGATTAGAATGTTCTGTCTTTAGAAATTAATCTTTTCCTTTGAAATTCATGTTTAGTTGTGTTGTGGTGTGTGTGTGTGTGTGTGTGTGTGTGTGTGTGTGTGTGTGTGTGTGTGTATGTATGTGTGTATCTATATCTATATCTATATATGTCATAGCTTTCCTTGTAGCTCAGTTGGTAAAGAATCTGCCTGCAGTGCAGGAGACCCGAGTTCGATCCCTGGGTTGGGAAGATCCCTTGGAGAAGGAAACGGCAACCCACTCCAGTATCCTTGCCTGGAAAATCTCATGGACAGAGGAGCCTGGTTGACTGCAGTCCATGGGGTCACAAAGAGTCGGGCAAAACTGAGTGACTAACATTAATGTATATATGTATAACATGTCTATATTATACCAGTTCATTTCAGTCACTTAGTCATATCTGACTCTTTGCGACCCCATGGACTGTAGCACACCAGGCTTCCCTCTCCATCACCAACTCCAGGAGCTTGTTCAAACTCACGTCCATTGAGTTGGTGATGCTATCCAACCATATTACCCTCTGTCATCCCCTTCTCCTCCTGCCTTCCATCTTTCCAAGAGTCAGGGTCTTTTCAAGGAATCAGTTCTTCACATCAGGTGGCCAAAGTATTGGAGTTTCAGCTTCAGCATCAGTCCTTCCAATGAATGTTCAGGACTGATTTCCTGTAGGATGGACTGGTTGGATCTCCTTGCAGTCCAAGGGATTCTCAAGTGTTCTCCAACATCACAGTTCAAAAGCATCAATTCTTTGGCACTCAGCTTTCTTTATAGTCCAACTCACACATCCATACATGACTACTCACACATCCATACATGACTACTGGAAAAACCATAGCTTTAACTAGATGGACCTTTGTTGACAAATTATTGTGTCTGTTTTTTAATATGCTGTCTAATTTGGTCATAGCTTTTCTTCCAAGGAGCAAGTATCTTTTAATTTCATGGCTGCAGTCACCATCTGCAGTGATTTTGGAGCCCAAGAAAATAAAGTCTCTCACTGTTTCCATTGTTTCCTCATCTATTTGCCATGAAGTGATGGGACTGTATGCCATAATCTTTGTTTTCTGAATGTTGAGTTTTAAGCCAGCTTTTTCACTCTCCCTTTCACTTTCATCAAGAGGCTCTTTAGTTCTTCTATATTATTTGTGTGTGTGTGTGTGTATGTGTGTGTATATATATATTTACTTTTTCTCCACTTCTATTTTCTATCTCTTTTTTCTACTTTTTGGAAGATTTCCTCCACTTTATCATCTTTTAGTTAAGATTAGTAGTCCTTAAATGATTGCTTCAACAGTAGGATTTTTAATTCCTAAAGGTATTGGAGAAGACTCTTGAGAGTCCCTTGGACTGCAAGGAGATCCAACCAGTCCATTCTAAAGGAGATCAGTCCTGGGTGTTCTTTGAAAGGAATGATGCTAAAGCTGAAACTCCAAAACTTTGGCCACCTCATGCGAAGAGTTGCTGCTGCTGCTGCTGCTAAGTCACTTCAGTCGTGTCCGACTCTGTGTGACCCCACAGACGGCAGCCCACCGGGCTCCCCTGTCCCTGGGATTCTCCCCAAGAATACTGGAGTGGATTGCCATTTCCTTCTCCAATGCATGAAAGAGAAAACTGAAAGTGAAGTCGCTCAGTCTGTCCGACTGTTAGCGACCCCATGGACTGCAGCCCACCAGGCTACTCCATCCATTGGATTTTCCAGGCAAGAGTACACTGGAAAAGACTCTGATGCTGGGAGGGATTGGGGGCAGGAGGAAAAGGGGATGACAGAGGATGAGATGACTGGATGGCATCACCGACTCGATGGACGTGAGTTTGAATGAACTCCAGGAGCTGGTGATGGACAGGGAGGCCTGGCGTGCTGCAATTTATGGGGAAATATCAATAAGCTCAGATATGCAGATGACACCACCCTTATGGCAGAAAGTGAAGAGGAGCTAAAAAGCCTCTTGATGAAAGTGAAGGAGGAGAGTGAAAAAGTTGGCTTAAAGCTCAACATTCAGAAAACAAAGATCATGGCATCTGGTCCCATCACTTCATGGGAAATAGATGGGGAAACAGTGGAAACAGTGTCAGACTTTATTTTTCGGGGCTCCAAAATCACTGCAGATGGTGACTGCAGCCATGAAATTAAAAGACGCTTACTCCTTGGAAGAAAAGTTATGACCAACCTAGATAGTATATTCAAAAGCAGAGACATTACTTTGTTGACTAAGGTCTGTCTGGTCAAGGCTATGGTTTTTCCTGTGGTCATGTATGGATGTGAGAGTTGGACTGTGAAGAAGGGTGAGCCCCGAAGAATTGATGCTTTTGAACTGTGGTGTTGGAGAAGACTCTTGAGAGTCCCTTGGACTACAAGGAGATCCAACCAGTCCATTCTGAAGGAGATCAGCCCTGGGATTACTTTGGAAGGAATGATGCTAAAGCTGAAACTCCAGTATTTTGGCCACCTCATGCAAAGAGTTGACTCATTGGAAAAGACTCTGATGCTGGGAGGGATTGGGGGCAGGAGGAGAAGGGGACGACCGAGGATGAGATGGCTGGATGGCATCACGGACTCGATGGACGTGAGTCTGAGTGAACTCTGGGGGTTGGTGATGAACAGAGAGGCCTGGCATGCTGCGATTCATGGGGTTGCAAAGAGTCGGACACGACTGAGCGACTGAACTGAAGTGAACTGAACACATCTTCAGCATTCTTATTCTCTCTTGCTTGTTTTTTATGTTTACATTTTTATTTGGTATTTTGTAATGTCTAAATTTTTGTGTTTGAAATGTCTCGTGTGTTTGCCTTTGTGAGTTTTTTAAGTTTTATCAGTTCCGATCACACGTTAATGTTTTTGTTTTTATTGGACTATAGTTGCTTTACAGTGTTGTGCTAGTTTCTGCAGTGAGGTGACTGGGCCACAGATATGCATGTAGCCCCTCTCTTCTGGATCTCCACCCCATTTGGGTCACCACAGCACACAGAGCAGAGCCCCTTGTGCAGAGCAGTAGGTTCTCATTCTCCTGTTGGCTTTTGTTTGAGAAGCAAGCACTAAGCAACCCTTTGGAAGGTCTGTGTAGGAGCACATTGACCAGGGGGCCTTGTTTGAGTGAAGGGTGAGGAGCCAGATACTCCTTAGGAGATCCTCAGGGACCCACCATGTTGCCCCTTTCTTGTGGAAGAATTTTTTCAGAGCAGACACCCAGGCCACTCAACTATCACATCCTTTCTGACACAGCGCTGGGACCTAGCCTGTGAGCTGGCCTTTCTGACAAGTTTCCAGGTGACCCTGATGCTGCTGATTTGGGGACCACATCTTTGAAGATTGCTCTTTTAGGTCAAAAGCTTTCTACTGCTTGTGAGTGTGCACTCAGTTGTGTCCGGCTCTTTGAGACCCCATGGACTGTAGCTCGCCAGGCTCCTCTGTCTATGGAATTTCCTAGGCAAGAATATTGGAGCGGATTGCCAGTTCCTCCTTCAGGGGATCTTCCCCACACAGGGATCAAACCCACATCTCCTGCATTGCAAGTGGATTCTTTACCGGTGGGAAGCCCCTTTCCACTTCTTATCAGGATGGAAGTCTGGTTTTCAGGTCTGAGAAAGGATTTATGGAATATAGCTTCTTCTCAAAGAGACTTTCAACATCTCCTTGCTTCTTGCCCCATCATGACCGCAGCCTCCGCAAAGATGCCGTGTCCCGAATTCATGCATATTTCTGGTGCTGCAGCCTGAGTCAGCTTGCTCGTGCCATTTTGGGGATTTGGGGTTTGGCTTTCCCTACTTGGTTAAATCGATGGCCATTCATCTGCTTTCTGTCCTATATAGGTTTGTCACCATGTTTCATCTTCCCATGTTTCCTTTCCTGTTTAATTTGTCAACATAGTTTTTTTTTTTTTTTTCCCTTTACTGTTATTTTGAACGGGTATTGGAAAAAAGCAGAACCTAACAGACTTTTTCAGGCCACAGTGATTAGTCATGTCAAGGGTTTATGCGACTATAGGGCTTTGCCTCTCTTCCCACAGGAAGTGCACCTCCCTTTGGCCATACACTCAGAATAAGCTGGAGCCGCCCCCAGCCAGGGCCCAGGGACCAGGCATGTGCCATCATCCTCACCAGGAAAAACGCTCATCCCCATTTGTGCTGAGGGAGGAAGGCTTCCCAGAACTAACATACCAACCCCAGAAAGAAGAAAAAGCAGTTTGACATTTTCTTGACTATTTGGAATTTTTTTTTTTCTAGCACAACAAGCTATTTATCCTCTGCTTTGATTCTCATTGAATTAAGGAGGGAGAAAAGAAATCAATTCACCCTCCAAATGCTACAAGGGAAAAAGCACCCCTCACTAAACACTATGGAGTATGTAGGAAGGAGGANTGACTATTTGGAATTTTTTTTTTCTAGCACAACAAGCTATTTATCCTCTGCTTTGATTCTCATTGAATTAAGGAGGGAGAAAAGAAATCAATTCACCCTCCAAATGCTACAAGGGAAAAAGCACCCCTCACTAAACACTATGGAGTATGTAGGAAGGAGGAAAAGAAGATAAATCCATCAACTAACAAGATAAGTGCCCTGTTTCTCCATCTGTTACTGCTGTGTCCTTATCTAGAACAGGAGTGTGGCAGCCACAAGGTAGCTGTGTCAGGTATTATATTCCAAAATCATATGAATGAATTTTCATGTGAGGAAACATCCATGATCTCACCGAGCCACGGATCAATTTGTCCTGAGGCGCCCACCGTCTTTTTGCATCTGGAAGTCCATTGAGACCACAGGCGGGCATGGGGTTGGCAGTTCTCCGGTGATGGTATCTGTCTCTCAGCTTTTCCAGCTTTGACTCCCTCTCTGCCGGGCAGAGGCTGGTGGTGATGACTTAGCTGTTTCACCTCAGAGTGCTTGCTGGTGTCCTTTCAGGGGACAGGAAAGCACTGGAAGCTTGGACCAAATGTATAGAGAGGTCTGTGTATGGGTTCATCATTGATCAGACGATTGACCAAATGTGCCACTTCTTAGGTCGCTGGGGAAAACTACAGAATAGTGTTCAATTGCAATGACATCCCAGGCACTTGAGCAGCCCCAATTATCCTGTGATGATTTCCTCATTCAAAAACAGAGTTTATTTTGAGAGCTGAGCCTTGACTGAGCTCCCAGGTGCAGACAGAGATGATGACACGTGGCGTCGGAACCCGTGTTTGGCGTCTCTGTCAGGGGCTGAGAGTCGCAGCAGATAGATAAAACTTGTTTGCATGTACCATGGAGACTGAGCTTTGCATTTTATTACAGAGACAGTGTAATTCGTCTATATTATCATCACTGTCATCGTCATCGTCCTCGGCAGCAGCAGGGACATCACAGCTTTCAGCACTTGCTGGAAACCGTAGCTGTCCTCCCTGTCCTCCCAGCCTGAGAGCATCGAACACATAACACAGAGGGTGTGCTGGTCAGGCTGCAGGGTCCATAAGATAGATACAGGTGTCCAAGTAAGATGCATGGGCCACTCAAATTTGTAAGTGGTCAGAGCCTGGAAAGAAAGGAAACTGGTCCCCCCAAAAATGTAGTAGATAAATTCAGGAAATAAAGATTGTTTGTATTGTGGTAGAATAAAAGAGTGAGACGTGAAACTTGTCTTCCAGATTTTAAGCGAAGATGCCTAGGCTTAGAAATAGGAGAGAATAGGTCATATTGTTAGAAGAGAATACAAGTTCTCTTTGGAACATATTGGGACAGAGATGCGCTTAGGGAGGGCTGTCCTGCAAGAAGTGTGTACATGAGTCTAAAACTCGAGGGCCATGCCCAGGCCTAGAGATGCAGACATGGGGCCGTTGCTGCACAGGTGGTGTGTCAGGCAGCCTCTAGATATGTCCACTCATCCCCATCTACTGATCTTCATGCCCTGTATAATCTAGCCTCTCCCATTGGGTGTGGGCTGGACTTTTCATCTCACTTCTAATGGCGGACTACAGCAAAAGTGATGAGATGTCACATCCAAGGTTATGTTCTAAAAAATACTGTGCCTTCCACCTTGCGCTCTCTTTATCAGCCCCTCTTAGATCACTCACCTTGGCGATGGCCAGCTTCCATGGTATGAGGCAGCCCTGTGGAGAGACCCAGGTGGTCAGCAAAGCCACATGAATAAGCTGGGAGTAAGACTCCCCACACCTTGCCCCATCCCCCACAGTGGTGGCTTTAGTTAAAACCACAGTCATGGCCAAGTGCCTGACTACATCCTCATGAGAGATCTTGAGTGAGAAGAACTCAGCTAATCCTCTGTCTAATTCCCTGCACACACACACACAAAAAACATAATAAAAAGTCTTGGTATTAAGTTGCTAAGTTTTAGGGTAATTTATTCATGCCTGGGAAATCCCATGGACAGAGGAGCCTGGCGGGCTACAGTCCATGGGGTCGTACAGAGTCAGACATGAGTGAAGCTACTTAGCATTTCATAGAAATAAATGACTAATACAGGTGATTAAAATTATGAGAATATTTGAGCTCATCCAGGAAGATAGTGTAGAGAAAGAAACATAGACCCTGATGCTCACTAATGTCTAAAGGAACCAAGAAAACAAAAAAAGTCAATACAGGGAACAGAAGAAACAGTAAAAATAGAATTAGAAAAACCAGGGCAACTTAGCTTTATAAAAAACAGGTGCGTAAGTGTGCGCTCAGTCGCTCAGTCATGTCCGACTCTGCGACCCTGTGGACTGTAGCCTGCCAGACTCCTCTGTCTGTCCATGTGAATTGCCAGGCAAGAATACTGGAGTGGCCTGTCATTTCCTCCTCCATGGGATCTTCCCAACCCAGAGACTGAGCCCAAATCTCCTGCCGCTCCTACATTGTCAGGAGATTCTTTACCACTGAGCCACCTGGGAAGCCCAATAAAAACACAGGGAATGCATTTTATGGAGAGAAAGAGATTAACAGTATTGAATGCTGCAGATAGCTCAAATAATACAAGGTTTGAAGTGTCCTATAGGTTTGGCAATTGGGATAAAGTCTGACTGATCTTTCAAAGAGCGGCTTCAGCAAAGCAGGAATAAAAACCAGATGGCAGTGGATTGAGTAATAAGTGGTACATGAGGAAGGGGAGAAGGAGATTGTAGACTATGTTTTTTGTTTTGTTTTTTGACTATGTTTTGAGAGGAATGATTGAGGAGGAAGACTGGATGATTGAAGATATGACAAAATGATGGCTTTTCACGATAGAAGAGCTAGATGCTTTGACTACAGTAAGGACAGAGGAGGGGAAGTGGGATATGGGAACAGGTTGTGGATGGACCAGCGGACAAAAGGCACGGAGGAAGTGGGAAAAACTGGGGTCAAGCACACAGGTGGAGGGAGCTGGTCCAAATAGGACCGTTGCTCATTGGTTAAGATGGAAGATACAAGGGAAGATACAAAGATACTGAAGATACAAAGATACAAGGGGAGATGTGGGTACTTACATGTATTTCTGGGAAGGAAGATGAGAAACTATAAGGCAGTACCTCTGCCTTTGATTTTCGTAGAAAAGCAGGAAGGGCTGTTGATCAACACGGTGCTTCTCAAACTTTTCCACTCAACATCCCTAGGGAGAGAGGAGCTAGTGTGCGTCCCTAGGAATCCGAAGTCATAGCACAAAGTGGTGAGCCGCAAGCTAAAAAATTAAAATTCATTATTAATACATGCTATTTATATTACATTCATTTCATAGCCATATTTTCACAGATGTTTTAAATTGGTTGTATTTAACTTTCCTCCAAAGTAAAAAATGTATGTTTCTGAAAGCTGCATGTATTTACCTTTTTTATATTTTATAATACATTTATATTATTTTGTTTTCTTAGTACTATTATGTTTATCTTGGCACACTGCCCTATATTGTGTGTATCTTGGTATATTGCCTTGAGGGGATTTCTCGAGTGGTTTGCAGGTTCCAGCACTGAACCATTAGCACTCACTGCCACATGAGCTCAGTCCGATGTTGAGATTCATTCAGGTCTCGGTGGGCACCTTGGGAAGCACAAAGCTTCACCAGAGTGAATGAATGAGGAAAAAAAAAAGTACATACAATTGAGGAGCTGAGTGGGAGATCTCAAGCCTGGGGTAACATCGCCAGACTTGGTCTCTTCAGGGTCGAAGAGGTTGGGCTGTGTCCTCATGGGGCACACAGAGGAGCTGATATTTGAGGTCTGGCATGGGGTGGCATCATCAGCCCCAGAATGCAGGAGTTGGCTAGAGATGGCAGAATTTGGGGAGGGGTGAAAGGATGTGAGTGACAGGAACAATTGACTTCCCCATTTTTCCAAGTCAGCATTAACTCCAGCAAGATGAGATTTATGTGTATACCATCTAACCTTCTTTGCTCTGAGAGGACACTATACAAATTACCATGAGCCGATTTTTTGTCTAGATCTAGAGACCAGGGGACCCACTCCAGCGTTCTTGCCTGGAGAATGAATCCCAGGGACAGGGGAGCCTGGTGGGCTGCCGTCTCTGAGGTCACACAGAGTCAGACAGGACTGATATGACTTAGCAGCAGCAGCAGAGACCAGGGGTTGGCAAACTAAGGCCCGTGGGTCAAATCCAGTCCCCACCCCCACACCCCTCCCCACACCACTTTTAGTAAATCAAGTTTTATTGGATGGAATACAGTCATGCTTATTTGCTGTCATATTGCCCATGGCTGCATGTCCCTGATAACGGCGGATCTGAATAATTGTGACAAAGACTTTATGGTCCAAGGCCTAAAATATTATCTGGCTATTTATAGAGAAAGACCCCTATGTTAGAATGACCTGTATTGTGAGATAAAACTTAGCCAATACATTTTACAGATATTTCTTGCTCATTTTGACAGTAATTCAGAGTCATCAGAAACTCAGTGTAAGGTCCCTCATGCCTGGCGAGGGAAGGGCACCTCACCCTGAAGAGGGTCCTCAGCCTTCACGTGCACCCCTCAAGGTGGGCTGTGCTCAGTCGTGCCCAACTCTGCCACCCCATGGACTGTAGCCTGCCAGGCTCCTCTGTCCATGGGGATTCTCCAGGCAAGAACACTGAAGTGGGCTGCTATNCACCTCACCCTGAAGAGGGTCCTCAGCCTTCACGTGCACCCCTCAAGGTGGGCTGTGCTCAGTCGTGCCCAACTCTGCCACCCCATGGACTGTAGCCTGCCAGGCTCCTCTGTCCATGGGGATTCTCCAGGCAAGAACACTGAAGTGGGCTGCTATGCCCTCCTCCAGGAGATCTTCCTGACCCAGGGATCGAACCCGCATCTCCCGCATTGGCAGGCAGAGTCTTTACCTCTAGTGTTACCCAGGAGGCCCTAAGATTGGCAGGGTGAGAGCCTATTAGAATTTCTGTGCTCAAGCAGAGCTTGCCTTCCAACAGAATTTCCCTGGTCTGTCTCAGCCTCATAATGCTTTCCCCACACTCCCGAGCTGTCAGGAGCTCCACTGAGAAGCAGCCTTTGCTTTGTCTCTATTCACCCTTCTCAGCTGTTCTCCTTCCAAATTTTGCCTTTTTTTTTTTTTTTTTCTCTTTTAGAACTTCTGAGGAAGCACACTCAGAGTTCTGGACTTGGACTCTATCGCTTCCTTCTTTGATCCTCAGCAGAGATGCCGAACAGAACTAGTTAGCACATTAAAAAAAAAAAAAACAAGTATAGGTCATAGAAAAGGACTTGCCCAGCCATCACATCAGGCATGAGATTCTACATTTATTTGCCTTCCTCTCCTCCACTTTTAAAATCCAGAGCCTCTGGAGCCATTCGAAGCGACTTCTTTTTTTTTTTTTTATTGGAGGATAATTGCTTTGCTTGACAATGTTGTGGTGGTCTCTGCCATATATCAATGTGAATCAGTCATAATTATAAATACATATATATATTATCTACAGTCCAAGGGATCGCAAAAAGTCAGACACAACCAAGCAACTAAGGATGTATATATGTATGTGTGTGTATATATATATATATATGCATATGCATATATATCCCCTCCCCCATGAGCCTCCCTTCTCCCTCCATCCCACCCCTCTAGATCATCACAGAGGACTGGACTGAGCTCCCTGCTAGTTATCTCTTTTACTCATGGTAGTGCATGTATGGGCTTCCCAGGTGGCTCAAGTGGTAAAGAATCTGCCTGCCCATGCAGGAGACGTAAGAGATGTGGGTTCGCTCTCTGGGTCAGGAAGATTCCTTGGAGGAGGGCATAGCAATCCACTCCAATATTCTTGCCTGAGAATCCCGTGGACAGGGGAGCTTGCCAGGCTACAGTCCCAAAGGTCGCAAGGAGTCGGCCAGACATGACTGAAGCATGCACATATGTCAATGCTAATCTCTCAGTTTTCAGTTCTTGTGGGGCTGATGCACCTAGAGCCTGTTATGCAAAGTGAAGTAAGTCAGAAAGAGAAAGACAAATGTAATGTATGAACACATATATATGAAGTCTAGGAAAACAGTAGTGATGAAGCTATTTACAGAGAAGAAATGGAGACGCAGGCATAGGGAATGCAGTGCGTTTCTCTAGGCTCCCCCATCGTACTGGGTTTCAGAACCTCCTTTGAGCCCTAAAGGTGTCTCTGCTTCAGGGTTTGGGATGGAGTCGGTGTTGCCTACACGTGACACAGAGGTGAGCACAGTGTGCAGGTCTGGGTGATGGACTGGAGGTGCTCAGCATGCTTCGGGGCTCCATCTTCCCTGTTACCTGGAAGGTCCTTGGGAAGCGCGCTGTCATTCAAGTAGGTCTCAGTGGTTACAGGTGCCTAACCTGAAAGCTGGCTGTGAAGCTTCATGAACAAGTCTAACAGTAACGAAACACACGTGGCAGATTCAAATTCAACAACAGCCAACTTTAAAAGATCAGCCCAGAGCCAGCAACAGGGACACAGACAGTAGTGTTCTGGTCTTGGAAAACTGGTTTATTTATAGCAGAGCCCCTAACGGTGGCACTGGCCATCTGGCCCAGTCATTCCAGCCAGTCCCCAGCACCTGCGAGTCCATTCACCAAATCTAGGCCGTGGAGGTGGAAGTTTGGGGAAAGCATGGTTTGCTGGGTTATGTGGATTTGTGAGCCCCTCCGTAGGACCCTTCAAACAACGGCAGATCACTTTGTTTTAAGCCCACGTGCTCTGAAAGCAGTCCTGCCTTGGGGCTGGATCAGAATATCAGAAAATGGGGAAGAGAAGAGCTGTGACATTTACATGCACAGGAGCAACTGCCTGAACTCTTCATGCACATTATAAATGCCTACCCACTGCTCAGCACCTGCCATGTGGCCCAGGGATGCTGGCTGTTTGCATCTATTAGCTGCGTGGCAAGGGAGGATCATTGGTCAAAAGCGTAGCTGTGCTGCTCCTGAGAAGACGAGCAGTCCTAGTGGGACCCAGCGGCTTCCCAGGAGTCATTGTGTGCAGGAGAAAGCTTCAGCTCCCAGGATCTTGAGCTTTGTTAGGCAGGAGATGGTAGCAACCTTCTGCAGTGGAAAAGCCGTGTGAGGGCAAGTGGGTGCCATGGGTGTGAAATTTTAGTGGAAATACATAGAGTTTGGAGGAAGTTTCACTCTGTGATATGTGTGTGTGTGCATGTGTGCTGGGTCGGGTCCAACTCTTTGTGACTCCGTGGATTGTAGCCTACCAGACTCCTCTGTTCATGGAATTCTCCAGGCATGAATATTGGAGTAGGTTGGCATTTTCTTCTCTGGGAATCTTCCCAACCCAGGGATCAAACCAGCCTCTCTTGTACTGGCAGGTGGACTTGTTACTACTGCGCCACTCTGTAATACGTGCTGTGATTCCCAGCCTGCCCCTTAAACATGCCTGCAGTCTTTTTTGCTGGGTTTCTGAAACGGCACACTGCACCTGGAATTGAAACGACCCAGCTTTGTCCAGGCTGCACGCCACTCCCTCCACTGGCACCTACCAAGTGCCCTCCTACACACTTGCTGTCTATTTTCTCATGTATTCTTCAAAAGGATCTGTGAGGTAGCTAATACTGCTAAAGACACAGACTCAGGGAGGTGAGGTAGATTGGCCGCGAGTCACACTGTTGGTAAGAGGAAAGGTCAGGCAAGGTCCCACCAGGTCGGCCCTGCTCCAGACCTTCTGTGTGATGAGAATGGCAGGCATCAGTCAGCATGTCTGGATGGGCTGGGGGCCGAGATGCTGCCAGAAATGCAGGCATTTAACTATTAGCCTCACTAAAAATAATGTCAGGAAGGGAAGCAGTAACGGGACATGAATATGAATGTGTAATGAGCACCAAAGCCCAAAATAATTGCTTTTGCTTTAAGTACCCTGCCATTTTATAGGATCCATGGCAAGGCCACCTGCTTCCTGACATGGATCCTGAGTTTGTGTTTGCAGGTGGGGGCACTGTCTCTCATTTATGATATTTTTAGGGCTTTGAGGACTTGTATATGGGCTGGAAGAGCCTGCTTTAGGGATGGTAGTTTGCAGACCCCCTCACATGCTTCTTAGGCCCTGAAAAACCAAGGTTATCTGACAGTTCCTTCTCTTGGTATTTCCTGAGGCTGATGCTTCAGTTTATCCTTTTCTCTCTGCAGAGTTCATGGGCTTACACTGAACTGAAGAGACGTCTCTTCTTTTTTCCTTCCCATTTGGCCCCTGACGGATTCTGGGCATCTCTTCAGAGCTCCCAAATCCCTCTTCTCATTTCAATTAGAGCACGCTCTGTGGCGGTGCAGGCCGGGCTGGAGAAGCGAAGCCTGGTCCCCACGTTAGAGCTGATTCATCTCCTTCCTGAGCCCAGCCCGCTCTTGGCTGGGGAGGAGGGAGAAGGGAGCAGTCTTTCAGGAGGATAAATATGGTTTGTTTGTGTTTGTATTTGCTTCCACGCTGAATTCTGATTGCATCCGGTGCCCCGACACCACAATTATTATTAATTTCCCCGTCTGCTTTCCGAATCTTGCTGCCACAGAGATGTGATGACGGATCATGTTAGATGTGGTAATTGGATGGGGGAAGGGAAAAGAGGGAGAGACAGATGTTTCGTTCTGAGATTCGAATCTGAGTGTGGGCCTCCAGAGCAGAGGCCTGAGATGAAGCTGGAAGCCAGAGGGTCCCACGTGGATGCCATGGGCCTGTTGTCCTGGATCTGCGTTTCCGCTCCCCTGATTCCCCGTGGGCTGCTGGACTTCACACCCCTTTGAGGCGAAGCAAGTGAGACAGAGCGTGAGAAGTAGGACCATCCTGACTTCTCAGACCATGGAATGCCCCATTCGAGTACAGGGGTTAAATGGCCTGGCTGGTAACCACAGCTGGTGAAATAGGAGCACCCCCCACAAGGCCTCCTGCTTCGTGTTTACAAATGGGGTCTTGGTAGCCCCTGCCAAACTGCAGATCTCAGTGCTGAAGAGGCTGGTCTCCAATGAGGAGGCTGCTCAAGAGGAAGGACTTCTGCAGGGCCCTTCCCTACCTAGACTGCCTAAGCAGTTTTGGGCTCAAATTTCAGCCTTTTAATTACTTGGTCTCTCTGGTGACCAGCCCCATCTGCACTTTCTAGGCCACCACCTAAAGTTATCTCACTGCTGCTGCTGCTGCTAAGTCGCTTCAGTCATGTCCGACTCTGTGTGACCCCATAAACGGCAGCCCACCAGGCTCCCCCGTCCCTGGGATTCTCCAGACAAGAACACTGGAGTGGGTTGCCATTTCCTTCTCCAGTACATGAAAGTGACAAGTGAAAGTGAAGTCCTTCAGTCATGTCCGACTGTTAGCAACCCCATGGACTGCAGCCCACCAGGCTCCTCCGCCCATAGGATTTTCCAGGCAAGAGTACTGGAGTGGGGTGCCATACTAGTGCATGCTTAAAAGGGGCTTTTTTTTTTTTTTTTTTAATTGAAGTACAATTGATCTACAATAGTATGTTAACTTCTGCTTACAGCAAAGTGACTCAGTTATACATATGTGTACCTTCTTTTTCACATTTTTTCCAATATGGTTTATCACAGGATATTGAATATAGTTCCTTGTGCTATAGTGTATCACCTTGTTGTCTGTCTCTTCTCTGTATAATAGTTTACATATACTAATCCAAAACTTCGAGTCCACCCTGCTCCCAAGCGCCTCTTGATAACCGCAAGTGTGTTCTCTGTGTCTGTGAGTCTGGTTTTGTTTCTTAGATAAGTTTATTTGTGTCGTTTTTTAGATTTCACATGTCAGTGGGCTCATACAGTATTTATCTTTCTCCTTCTGATCTCACTTAGTATGATAATCTCCATGTCCATCCATGTTGCTGCAAACAGCATAATTTCATTTCATGAGTATACTCAGCCATAAAAAAAGAATGAAATTATGCCATTATATATGCACATAAATAGGAGATCAAACCAGTCAATCCTAAAGGAAATCAGTTCTGAATATTCGTTGGAAGGACTGATGTTGAAGCTGAAGCTCCAATACTTTGGCCACTTGATGTGAAGAACTGACTCACTGGAAAAAACCCTGATGGTGGGAAAGATTGAAGGCAGGAGGAGAAGGGGATGACAGAGGATGAGATGTTTGGATGGCATCATCGACCTGATGGACATGAGTTTGAGCAGACTCTAGGAGTTGGTGATTGTCAGGGAAGCCTGGCATGCTGCAGTCCATGGGGTCCCAGAGTTGGGCACGACTGAGCGACTGAACTGAACTGATATATATATGTATATGTAAACCAGGTGAAGGAAGGTGTTAGTTGCTCAGTTGTCTACAACTCTCTCCGACCCCATGAATTGTAGCCTGCCAGGCTCCTCTGTCCATGGGGATTCTCCATGCAAGAATACTGGAATGGGTTGCCATTCCCATCTCTAGGAGATCTTCCTCACCCAGGGATTGAACCCCCATCTCTTATGTCTCCTGCATTGCAGGCAGGGTCTTTACCATCTGAGCCACCATATACATCTTCACAAAAGAGGCTTGAAATGATGAAGGACAGTCCTTCCACTCAGAAAGTTCCAGTGGTTGGAGGAGGTCTGTGCCTGGTCCAGGGACAAGGACCAAGTGCATTTCTTATACACTGTCCAAGTCCATTTCTTTTGATACCACACTTGTCCTTAGGTGTTCTTCTGAAGATCAGAGCTCGACAGGCCTGTGATGCTGGGGACCCCCAAAGACCACAGGACAAGGCTTACTGCATGCTAGCAGCCTTCACCCTCAGCTGAATTAGATCATAGCAGAGCTGGAGGCATGGCGGCGACAATTATTTAGGGGGCCTTCCTGGGGGCCTCTCTTGAGTGCCTTCCTCTGCTTGAGGAAGGCTCTTGTTCACGCTCCTCAGACCCTTCAGGGGTTGCAGTAGGGCCTACAACACACAGGTACAAGATGAAGGGGGCCAATTTTAGTGAACAAGCATCATTTGGCAAACAAAGGAGCTGTGCCCGTCACTCTCAGGGAAGGGAAGCCGGGAGAGTCTCTGGGGACTTGGAGTTGTAAATCGACCCAGTCCGATTAGGTGCTTACATTTATTTTTTTCTCATCAGCACGGATGCCGTGGCTGGTAATGGAGCTGCCGTGTGGTAACTCATGCATGAGATTAGCACAGAGGAAGGATGGGAGGGATGGGAGAGGAGAACCCGAGGGGGGCCAGGTGTGGCCGCTCACTTGTGGACTCTCGCAGGACCAGCAGACCGGAGCCTGAGTTTCTAAGGAACAGACAGGGTGTCCAGCTTCCTCACTGCATGGGCAGCAGAGGCCGGGTGAATGAGGGACATGCCTCAGGGCACACAGCAAGCTGGGGGCCCAGCCTGGCAGGGAATTTGAGCGTGAGCTTGCCTTTCTGGTGAGCCTTTCCTCTGCACAGTCTTGCTTATGGGGGGTTAGTGGCACAGCGAGGAGAAGGCACGGTGCGTGCACAGCCAGGTGGCGATTCCAGCATCGCCCAGCTCGTTCTCTCCTCATCTTCCTCATGCAAACCCTGTCTCCTCTCCTAATGAACTCTCTCTCGCTCTGTCCTTGTGGTAATTTCCACCAGCTGGCCCTTCGCAGGTGTGTATGTGTGTGTGTGTGCACGTGCGTGCCTGTGCACAGAATCAGCGGGGGCCCCTGGTGTGCTGGCCAACCCTGTCCTTTGTGTGAGGCTCTGGACAGCGCTTGGAAGCCCAGCTTGTCTCAGACCTGTGCGCTGACTGGATAAGTCTGTCTGGACACACAGGGCTCCACTGTCCACTCACTGTGGGTGCCAGACAGAAACAGGGTGAGTCCAGGAGGGACACCCCTGCCTACTTGCTACACCTATTCAGTTCCAGGTGCCTTCCCTGCATTTACTCAAAGCAGCACTGGAACTGGAGTTCCTGGAGCCTGAGAGGCCCAGGGGTGGTTTTGTGAAGGGTCCAGTCCTCTTCTAGGGCATCCCTGCTCCATCTGATCATCTGGGGATCAGACCTCTTCTCTCCTTTCCTGCAGGCCTCAGGGTAGGCTGCTTTATTTAATCCTTCAAGTTGTTACCATGTACTCTGTTCCTCAAAAAGATTCTCAAACCTAAACTTCCATGTGGAGCAGTCTTCTGGGCACCACTTCCCCCTGCTTCCCATCTTGGCTGACTCCTCTCTCCATCTTCAGTTTCCTCTGGGTTCATCCAGGAAATGGGGAAGAAAACCAAGGTTGCCACGTGGGGCACGGACTCACACTGGGGGCTCTGCTGGCCAGAACCCAGGGTCATTGCCACTGCCCATGGAGTCAGCAGCTGCCTTTGTCCTTGCTCTGAGCTGTATCACCCAGAACCCTTCTGTGTACATGTGATTGATTCCTACTCTGTTAGCTGTTAAGTCAGGTTTTGTTTTCCCCCAGAAAGCCTTCCCTAGACCCTTAATCAGAAGGTGGCCTCCCTCCTTCCGTAACACAACTTGTGTGGCCTTACAGCATCCGTCATGAAGTCAGCCCTCCTCACCCACCTTTCTCGCTGGACCATGCCTTTCTCAAGGCCTGTGCTGTAACTTGTCTTTTTTTTTTTTTTTTTTGGAGGGTTCCCCAGCCCTCGGTGGTTCTTAATAGAAATTATGACTTAGAATCACTTGGAGATCTTTTAAAATATCTGTACTTGGACCTTGGGCTTCCCCGGTGGCTCAGATGGTAAAGAGTCTGCCTGCAGTGTGGGAGACATGGGTTCAATCCCTGGATCAGGAAGATTCCCCTGGAAAAGGAAATGGCAACCCACTCCAGTATTCTGGCCTGGGAAATCCCATGGATGGAGGAGCCTGATTAGCTACCGTCCATGGGGTTACAAAGAGTGGACACAACTGAGCAACTTCTCTTCACTTGGACCTTTGTTGTGGTTTAGTCATTAAGTTGTGTCCACTCTTTGGGACCCTATGGATGGTAGCCCACCAGGCTCCTCAGTCCATGGGATTCTCCAGGCAAGAATACTGGAGTGGATAGCCATTTCCTCCTCCAGGGGATCTTCCCAATCCAGGAATTGAACCTATGTCTTCTGAATCGGCAGGTGGGTACTTTACCATTGAGTCCCCAGAGGACCCCTGGTGCTTGGACATTACCTTCGAAGAATTAAATCAAAATCTTTAGAATATGGGGTCCTGGTATATTTTAGCTAAAATTTCAAACATTCCTTTAGGGCTGAGAACCATTGTAGTAGATACCTCAGGACTGTTTGCTGAATGAATGAATGCTTTGCTCCAGCATTTAGGGGTGCAGAGGAGATGTAGCAGCACAAGGAGGGTCCCCCCTGGAGCCCAACAACTCCCTTTGACGAGTTCTGCCCACTTCATGCGGTCTCTGTACCAGAAGTCAGCCTATCTCTACCATTCAAAAACAATCATTCAAACTTGTTCTGGATATTATAAATTGAACTCAATAGAGTCCATTGCCTCTATCTGCAGAATTAGGAGCAAAGGTATCTACGTAGAGAAAAAATAAGTAAATAATTGACAGACATTTTATTACAAGCAATTACTGATTGCCAACCATATGCCTACTGTCCAGTGAGCCTGTGGGAGATACACACACACACACACACACACACACACACACACACACACACACACACAGTATAAAGGCATGGATTTTCAGTCTAGATAGGGAAGCCAAGCAGATGCACAAGACAGGGTTTGTAGATGAGTATTTTCTTTAAATATTTTTAAGGACCACCGTTACTTCGTCCAGATAATTAGAGAAGACAACCGTGGAACACCAGGTGTTAATTATGCAGGGCAAACATAATGTACAAGGAGCAAGTGAAGGAAGACACTATTGTGGGCTCTGTCAAGGAGCACGGCTGTGGGTTCCAGCTAGAAGGACCGGCCCCACAGGATTGCGTGTGGGTGGAGGGAGGTGAGTCGGGCCAGGGGAGGTGCATGCGCAGATCCAGAAATGGCACTAGCGTCTGAAAGTCTGTAGAGAGGCAGGTGTGACTGGGACAGAAACTGTCTTGGGGGAAGGAATGTAGAAATCCACACACTTGGAGAGGGTAGGCCACATTAGGACGGACTGGGGCCGGAAGTGAGACTGACCCTGGGGCTAGTGCAGAGCATCATTGGTGTGGACCGCAGGGACCCTGGTTGTTAGGCTGGTTGTGAGCGGCAGATGGGAGAGAGACAGGCAGCAGCACAGAGGAAGGTGGGGATCAGGGTCATGGACGCATCGTGAGCAGGGCCTCTTCAGGCTCCCACGTGCATGAGGGTGAGCAGGGAGGGGTGTGTCGCATGTGTTCAAGAAAGGCCAGGAGCCTGGGCATCGCAGAGCTGCTGCCAGCAAGGCCTAAACAACCACTCGACTGGGCTTCTGTGCTGTTGCCTTAATTCCCAAGCCCTCAGCATTCTTTCCTCATGTAGTAGGAGGTAATTCGGAGCTCAGGATTTGAACCTGGGGTAGAGTTCCTTTGGAAAGGATGGAGGAGTGGGTGCCATGATGGGCTGGCTGGATGCTACTTTATCACCTTGGAAATCTTTTCATTGTTTGGAGTTTTCTGCACTTCATGGGCTGAGAAATGGGAGTTCTTGCAGTTGGCCGCAGCCCCGCTCCCATCCTTCGCTTTGCTGCATGGCTCAAGGTTTCCTCCTGGCCACAGGCACCTCCATCCCTCCAAGGTCTTCCAGGCCGTGGAAGCCTGTAACCCAGGCACACCTGGCTCAGCCCACTGTCCATGGTGGTCTCAGGTGGGAGCCCCCTCTGAAGGCACCCTCCTTTTTCAGTCGTAAGACTCCTGGAGCCTAGATCCTCGGGAGAAGGCCACTTGCTTAAAGGAGTGCTGGATTTAAACGAGCTGGCAGGATGCTTCCTGAAGCAGGTGACGTGTGTTCTCATTTGTAAAAAGGGGTGAACAGGGCCTTTTATTCAATCTTGTAAAGGCAAGTGATGACAAATGAACGTATCTTCTGTGTAGCAGCTGCTCCAGGAGGAAAGCTGTGATTAACAGAGACATTCCTTTTCATCCCTGGGCAGCCCCGAGGGGCCTCTTGGCTTTCCCAAGATCTGGCGAGTTGTGGTCCTCAGGGTGAGCCCAGTGCCTCTGAGCTTCTGAGTGGTCCACCTCCTTCTCTGTCAGCACGGACAGAGCTGGGGTTGCATCTTTATCCAGAGCCCCTTTAGGAAAAGCGATACTCGTAACCACTTCTGTGGCCAGCTCCCTCTAGGGATGGCGCAGTTGTCAGTGTCCTGAGTGACAAAGCCCACAGGACTCAGGTTTCTGGCTCTGAGACCCACAGGACTCTTGGCTCTGAGACCAGGTCTCCCAGGACCAGATTTCCACCTTATTTCTCAGAGGAGCTGCCTGTTCTAAAAGTAGACATATTTTGAAGACATACATGCTTCCTGAATCTCTGAACCTCCTTTTTTGCCCACAACATCCTCTCAGGACAACTGGTCAGACAGAAATCCAGGATTCCTGGCGGAGGAATTCCTCTCAGAGGTGCATATGGGAAGCAGACCTAGTTTGGGGAAAATGGGAAGCAGAAAAGGGAGAAATTGCCTTCTGTAGATACTCTGACCTCTGCAGCTTCCCAATACATGCTATCAAAGAGAGGAGACCTCTGTGCAATTGTAATTAATACTGATGAGTGATCAGAAATAATTCTCTTTCCAGAAGGCTTGAGAGACAGTCGGTAATCCCATTGCAATGCAAGGAGTGGGTTTTCTGTGTGAACAATAGAATTGTTCCTGGTGAATTAGAGGTTCTTGATGTCTTGTTGCAGAAAGCATTCATTGAGAGACAAAGTGATAGGCAAGAAGTACGTTTATTTAGAAACACACTTCACAGTCAGAGTGTGGGTCATCTCAGTTGAGAGCGCCCTGAAATAGGCATGGTTAATTTTTATGGGCCAGGTAATTTCATAGGCTAATGAGTGAGAGGATTATTCCAGCTATTTTGGGGAAGGGACAGGGATTTCCAGGAATTGGGCACTGCCCACTGTTTGGCCTTTCAGGGTTGGCCTGGGAACTATCACAGCACTGGCGGTTGTGTCAGTTAGCTGATGTGTTACAATGTGTGTATGATGTGGCTCAGGGTCTACTGGAAGTCGAATCTTCCACCCTCTTTGACCTAGTTTGTTCTAACCAGTTTTTGTCATGCCCTAAAATCACTGCAGATGGTGACTGCAGCCATGAAATTAAAAGACGCTTATTCCTTGGAAGAAAAGTTATGACTAACCTAGATAGCATATTCAAAAGCAGAGACATTACTTTGCCGACTAAGATCCGTCTAGTCAAGGCTATGGTTTTTCCAGTGGTCATGTATGGATATGAGAGTTGGACTGTGAAGAAGGCTGAGCCCCGAAGAATTGATGCTTTTGAACTGTGGTGTTGGAGAAGACTCTTGAGAGTCCCTTGGACTACAAGGAGATCCAACCAGTCCATTCTGAAGGAGATCAACCCTGGGATTTCTTTGGAAGGAATGATGTTGAAGCTGAAACTCCAGTACTTTGGCCACCTCATGCGAAGAGCTGACTCATTGGAAAAGACTCTGATGCTGGGAGGGATTGGGGACAGGAGGAGAAGGGGACGACCGAGGATGAGATGGCTGGATGGCATCACGGACTCGATGAATGTGAGTTTGAGTGAACTCCGGGATTTGGTGATGGACAGGGAGGCCTGGTGTGCTGCGATTCATGGGGTCGCAAAGAGTCGGACACGACTGAGCGACTGAACTGAACTGATGAACATGTCATTCTTTTAAAGGTTGCACCTTGCCCCCTTCCCTCCTGTTTCACAAACTGCTTCTCTGGTGGTGGAAAGAGACAGAGAGAAGGAGAGACAAGTACAAGGAAAAGAAAGAGTAGTTTTATTCCAAAAACTAAACAAGCAAATCAAAGAAAGGAGCTGCTCTAGGAATTATCAAACCCACAGTCTCACAGAAGACCCACTTTTGTGCACTGTGGCTGTATGTTGGTAGAAGTACATGCATGCTACAGTGAAATGAAGTGCCTGACGTTTCACAACCCTGGCCACCCAGTCAGTCCATGTTGAAAACATAAGCCATCTGCCACCTCTAATGTGTGCCCAGCCTTTGCTCCAAATATCCACCCGATGAGGAGACGGGTATTCCTAGTAATGTCTCCTAATTCTCCATTCCTCTGTTTGGCTAGACTGCAGGCCAAGACATGCTCCTGTTTCATGCATCCTCTCTGAGTTGGAGCTGGGGCTGGGGACTTTGTGGGTGGAGGCAGGGGGAGTGGAGAGGCAGAGTGCGTATATCCATCCAAGGAAGCACGCCGCTTGCAGGTGCTGTAAATTTTAGGAAGTCGTCTCCACGGGCAGCGTGGAAGCATGGAGTGGTGGGGGAAAAAGGGGGTGGGAGGCAGGGAGGAACAGGCCAAAGACTTAGAAATTAATGACATCAGCAGCGAGCCTCCACATCCTGATTTGGTAATAAGCCAGGGCCACAAAGAGAAGAAAAATCACCTGTATACAGATCCTGTATTTGGCATGGTTTAAATAATTTTAAATGAAACTGTCAGCCTCAAGGTTTGAAATGTGCCTCCAGCAGAAGATAAACACAGAGATGACATGGGGGGCTCTAGCGAGGGGGAAGATATCATGATCTTTAATATTTTTAATCAGCCTGTCTTCCCCAAACAGGAACCATGGTTGTGTATACCCTTGTAGACCACACATTTCCAGGTTTTGAATGTGTGCTCATCAATGCAAGCATGATAGTTCCATTTCAGAGCTCAGTGAGACTTAAAATCTCTGCTTGGCAGCAGCTGAGCCAATGAAGGTGCCGTCAGCGGGTGGCTCAGCCATCGACCTGCAAGCTTGAGGCGGCAGCTGCAGGAGGCTGGTGGGTGGGAGGCTTGGTCATAGCTCGGAGGCAAGGCGGTGCTACAGGGGAGGCCAAGGCCAAGGTGGTCCACCCCAGAGGCTGTGCATCATCTAAAGCCCTGCACGCCCCCCACCCCCGCCACCCCAGGTGTCCCTGTTCTCAAGCTGCATGGGGAGTTCCCACCACCAGACTCAGACCTTGAATTAGCCTCCATCTTAGAGCTGAAGCCTTATTGAGAGTCTTACTGTGAAGGAGTAGACCGTGGGTAAGGCAGGGCCTAGAACCTGGTTGAAGGAACTGTTCCCAGGGAGGAAACAGGCCACTGAGTTAGGAAAGGCAGCTGAGAAGAATGGAGGCAGGGTCTCCCAAATCCTGGGAAGCTGGGCCTAGCAGTGGTGCTGAGTGTCAGATAGAATTCAGCTTAAGTTCAGGCTCAAATGGAGGCCTGAGTCCAGGGCTGGAAGTAGAGCTGGAAGGGAAGAGTGGCCTTAATCGGCCAGGCATGGACACAATGCAGCTCCGTGCTGGTGGCTCTATCTGGTCTGGGAGAGGTGTGGGCTGTCTAAACAGACCTCAAACTCAACGTGGCACAACTTCTCCACTTTGAAGCTGGTCAGGATTTCCCTCCCTCCCTGTCCTCTTAGGGAAAGCCAAAGACCAGTGACTCGAATAGCTAAGGTTGGGAGCCAGTAGGTCTCCTTGCCTGGGGGTTGGGGGGCAGAGTAGACAGCTAGAGAAGTCAGAGGTCAAGTTCAGATCCAAGGGAAATAGGACTGATGAGAATGGAAAGCAGAGCTCAAAAGCAAACCTTAATATTATGCGTAATGTTAACTTGGAACCAGAGCACACTCCAGTATTCTTGCCTGGAGAATCCCAAGGACAGAGGATCCTGGCAGGCTACAGTCCATGGGGTCGCAAAGAGTCGGACACGACTGAGTCACAGAGCACGCATACGTGCAAAGAACACCTTGGACTGGGAAGGTCCCACCAGGAATGGATCAGCTGTATTCAGCACAGCTGGCAGGGGGAGCCAGCCAGGATCTAGGGAGAGGAGTTGAGGACGGCTGCGTCAAGGTCAACCAGGGTCTGGCGAGAGCCTTCCTGGAGGACAGGCGAAGACATGTCGATTTGCATAATTTGATGAAGGCCCACGGGAGATGTATTTGTGGAAACGCAGAAGGAAAGCCTGTCTCGACATTCCTGGGGAGTTCCTTCCCCAAGCTCTGCTGACCAGAGCCCCAGCCCTCCTTCCAGGCACATCTCAAAAGCCATTCCTCTGTGAATCGACCACCAAGAACCTTCCCTCGCATCCTCTCCTCCTCAATCTGGCTGATTCACTTTCTCCTTTAATACTTTATAGAATTTTTTTTGATACTTTACATGTTATTGTTTCCGCTGTTGCTCCTGTGGACATTGTTAGCAGCTTAAGGAAAGGGGCTGTGCCTTATGCATTATTCACCTTCCACCTCACTTCTGCACCTGGCATGTTACCTGGAACAGCCAAGCCAGACATGTTTGCTGAACTAAATTTTGAGAGTTATTACCAACCTCAGGCTCCCCCTTCCCAGGGCTGTCTTGACTAGATGTCAAATGCTTGAACAGTGGTTCTCAATTTTTTTTTTTTTCCCTCCCAGATCACTTGGTGGGTTATTAGAAAACAGAACCCTGGGATCCACCCTTGAGTTTTGGATTCTGTAGGTTGAAGAGACCCAGGAGTTTGCATTTTTAACAAGCTCTCATTGAAATTGAGGCTTCTAGTTCAGGAAGAATACCTTGAGAACCCCGCCTCGGAGCTGGAGTGTGACTTCTTTCAAGCATGTCCATCATGCGGCTTCCCTGGAGAAGGTGGCGCTTCTTCTCTCTGCACATCTGGTCTGGCTGTGTGGGAGAACGCACATGTGGTTGAATACCAGCACGGCATCATGCATCAGCCTCCTGTGAAAAGGAGGGGCAGACATTGGGTGGGCCATCCAAGATGACCAGATAGCTGCTTCTGAGATCAGGGCCATGGGCTCCTTACACTCACCAGCAGGGCTGCCAACTAGGCAGGTGAGATTCTCCCACACCTTCTCCAGGTTCTGAAAAGGTGTGTGGCTCCTGAAAATGTTTGAAATTATCTTGTAGTTTTATTCACACACACATCACTGAAGGCCTGAATCGTAGGTCCATCTAACGGCTGTTGAGAACAGGAAATGAGCCATATTTATTCTGAATGTTCAGAGCATCCATTGCTATGCAGTGTCCACTTTTAATAATAAAGACTATAGGAGAAAAGTACTCCTAGGATGACTGTGAGCCCTTAGAAAGGAAATTGTACTCACTAGAAGCAAGCACTGGTTCACGGCCACAAGGCTCTAGCAGCCCAATCTCATTTCCTTTTTATAACACTCTACTTGGGGAATTTGGTAGACATCACTTTTCACACGTAAGCGGGGACTTCCCGGGGTCCTCATGAGGTTCCCAAGTGGTGGATGGATTTGGACTCCATGATGTCCTGAGTAACAGATCAGTGTCAGCCCAGGGGACAAGGTTGTCTTTGACCCTCTCCCATCTGACATTTTTATCAGCATTAAATGAAGAAGCATCAGGCACACAGGTCACACCTTTGCCTAATTCAAAGCCAGGATGGATAGTTAATAGCATGACAGAACTGAGTTTCAAAGGATCTTGACAAGCTCAGGAAGTGGGCTAGGTTTTGAAAAACTGGAACACTAATCTCAAAGCAATACAAAGAAGAAACAGTGAGTAGCAGAACTTTAAAAAAATGTTAGGAATGTTAGTTGCTAGAAAGCATGACATGACATTAGGGCAATGTAACTTCCCCAGAAGTTGATATATGAGATAGCATTCATAAACCAATAGTACCCAGAACAAACTGCATTTGCAGCATTATAAGCAGTCAGGGATTCAGGTAAACAGAATTGTAGTGGCCTTGATGATGAATAGACTGGATAACACATCTCATGATTCTTAGGTAGAGTTACAAAAGGAACCGAGGGAGTCCCTGGTGGCAGACGGTAAAGAATCTGCCTGCAATGTGGGAAACTTGGGTTTGATCCTTGGATGGGGAAGATCCCCTGGAGAAGGCAATGGCAACCCACTCCGGTATTCTTGCCTGGAGAATCTCATGGACAGAGGAGCCTGGAGGGCTACAGACCATGAGATCTCCAAGTCTGACAGGACTGAGCAACTAACACTTTCACTTTACAGAAGGCTGAGTTCAAAGACACAGTGTTTGTCTCCACAGACTTTGAAATGTCTCATATAAATTCCATTTATTTTGAATGCCCCAGTCCCCAAGCCAAATGTAAGATCGATGGATGAAGTACTAAGGTTAACAGATTTTGGGTCAATACAAAAATGGAAATTCTAGGCTCCAGATTGTCTATAGGTGAAATCATAGTAACGATAATATTGATGATGATGATGATGTCAGCAAATGCTTAACAACTCATGCAGGCATATTAAGCACATCTTACTCCAGACCCAGTGCCTGATACCAGTAGACCATCAGGACAGTGGGCTGACATTGCTGGGAAAATGCAGCCGTTGGCTGAGCAGTGATGTTGCAGAGCAACTCTGGCTATCAAGAGGCTGAACAAGATGACCTTACATTCTGGAAATGCTGGAAATACAATGCCTTTTGGAAAGCTTGTGCACATAGAATTGTCAGTACAAAATATTTCTGTTCTTCCACTATTTTATCTTGTTTCCTCTGGATGTTTTCAAGTATGAGGGAAATTGTGAAGATGAGGGCATTGGTTGGGAAAACATCCCCTTGCTACGCATCTAAGTGATGGGTTGCCCATAAGCCAGAATCTACGGGTGTGTCTGCAAGTTTCTGGTGGTGATTTAGTAGCTAAATTGTATCTGACTCTTTTGCGACTATAGCCCAACAGGCTCCTCTGTTCCTGGGATTTCTCAGACAAGAATACTGGAGAGGGTTGCCATTTCCTACTCCACAGGATCTTCCCAACCCTGGAACCAGACCCATGTCCCCTGCATTGGCAGGAGATTCTTTGGCAGTGGATTGGCAGTGGATTCTTTACCACTGAGCCACCTGGGAAGACCCAGAAATGATTCCTGTGGTTTTATTTCTTATATGCAATCAATGTGTTGGTTGCTTATAGCCAACCTTGTCCCAAGATGACCTGAGTTGGCTGGTGAATTCCAGTTCTACCTCCTTGCTGCGATAGAGCATCTGCTACTGAGTCAGCAATTTGGGATCATGTACACATCCTAGAGAAACATCTCATTATATCTTTGCAGCTTCAGTGTTAGCATAATGCCCGGTACCTACTATATCAACAATTTTTTTGATAGAACTAAAGGAAAGTCTCTATGCAACTGACCTTAAGAGATGTGAGAGATCAAATACAGAGAGGTTCAAGTTAATATCCCCTTACCTTGTACCCCAGCAAGCACACTCACATATGAATATTTGTAACAGCTCTTTAATAATTTTCCCAAGCTGGCAACAGCCCAAATATCTTTCAGCTGGTGAGCAGGTAAAACAGTAAGGTACATCCACACAATGGAATACTACTCAGCAGTAAAAAAATAATAATGATAATAAGGGACTTCTGATACACGGACCACCATGGCTGAACCTGGAATACTTTCGCTAAATCAAAGAGCCTAGACCCCAAAAGCTAAAGACCATGTGATTCCATTCACATAACATCCTTGAAATGGCAAAACTATAGTGACAGAAAACAGGCTGGCCTTGGGGGAGAAACTGACTACACAGGAGCGTGTGGGAACTTTGTAGGTGATAGTATAATAAGGGACTTCTGATACACGGACCACCATGGCTGAACCTGGAATACTTTCGCTAAATCAAAGAGCCTAGACCCCAAAAGCTAAAGACCATGTGATTCCATTCACATAACATCCTTGAAATGGCAAAACTATAGTGACAGAAAACAGGCTGGCCTTGGGGGAGAAACTGACTACACAGGAGCGTGTGGGAACTTTGTAGGTGATAGAAAAAGAAAACCCATAACTTGATTACAGTGGTGATGACGTGACTGTACGTTCATTTAAACATGTAGAACTAAAAAAATAATGTAGAACTATACACAGTGAGAATGGTGAATTTTACTGTAGGTAATTTGTACTTCACTTTAAAAAACCAATGAAATAGAGGCTCCAGAGGACATGGGATAAGAAGTGGGCTTGGAGTGGGCGAGTCAGGTTCAGCTGGGAGGGGGATGGAAGACGGCCACGTGGCCTCTGCGCTCCTTTTTCCTGAGTTCTTTTTCCGTGGTGTAACTGCTGCTTTTCATCCGGCACCGAGGCAAACTCCAAGCAGGCCCCTCCTCCCCAGCAGTAGACAGCTGTCCCAGGGCCCTGCCAGCAGCATGGCCCTCTTTGAGGGTGGGCAGCCTGTGGCCTGAAGCTCCCTGCCTTCTCACCGCACCCGGAGGGCATTAGGGTTTCACCCTGAATTACAAAGAGCCACCGGCTTCCTCCTGAGGAGTGGGTGTGGGTCAGAAGAGGCTGTCACTATTTCAAAGGTTCAAATACAATTTCTGTGCATCCTCTTCAAATACTGTCGAGAAATACAGCCTTCGAGAACTGGAATCTAGGCCCAGGTTTTCCTTGAGGTCTCCGAGTTCACCTCTTCTGGCAGCAACATTCCCACCTGGAAAAAGATGACAAGGGTGTGAGAGCCTTCCTGGCACCATCCTCATGTCCTCAGTCCGAGCCCTGCTCCTGACACGCTTTCCAGTGTCCCTCCAATTGCTGCCACCTGCTGGGCACGCCAGGATCCCTGGAAGGGTGGGTGCTGCTCCAGGGGACTTGGCAGGGGGCAGCTGTCAACCACAGCAAGGGGCACGGGGGGAGGGTGGGAACCCTGGGTCTGCCCCTTGACTGTGACCTTGGGTGGAAGGCTTAGCCTCAGTTTCTGCAGCAGAAAGTTACAGACAGTCACCTGTACCCTGTTGAGTGGTTGCTGAAAACTAAACACTGAGGACCAGTGTACTAGGAGGGCGCAGAGTCTTTAGTAAATAACAACTGCTAAAATATGTCATTATTACATGTATTTTTTTTCTTTTTTGACTGCACTGTGGCTTGTGGGATCTTAGCTCCCAAACCAGGAATGAAATCCGCACATTGGGCATCTAGTCCCAGTGAAAGCACAAATTCCTAACCACTGGAGAGCCAGGGGAGTCTCTATGTTTTATTTATTTATTTACAAATTAAGAATTTATTATATAATCAAAGGAAACAAACCCATAGTATCTCCATACCTAAACTGGTGAATGAGTAATCTATCATCACCCATTACTTTCATCATTTCCTTTTTTAAAATTTGTGTTGGAGTAGAGTTCATTTAGAATGTTGTGTTAGTTTCAGGTGTATAGCAAAGTGATTCAGTTATGCATATACACACACCTACTATGGTTTATTCCAGTGGTCATGTATGGATGTAAGAGTTGGACTATGAAGAAGGCTGAGCGCCGAAGAATCGATGCTTTTGAACTGTGGTGTTGGATCTTACTCCTTGGAAGAAAACTTATGACCAACCTAGAGAGCATATTCAAAAGCAGAGACATTACTTTGCTCACTAAGGTCCGTCTAGTCAAGGCTATGGTTTTTCCAGTAGTCATGTATGGATGTGAGAGTTGGACTGTGAAGAAGGCTGAGCGCCGAAGAATCGATGCTTTTGAACTGTGGTGTTGGAGAAGACTCTTGAGAGTCCCTTGGACTACAAGGAGATCCAACCAGTCCATTCTGAAGGAGATCAACCCTGGGATTTCTTTGGAAGGAATGATGCTAAAGCTGAAACTCCAGTACTTTGGCCACCTCATGCGAAGAGTTGACTCTTTGGAAAAGACTTTGATGCTGGGAGGGATTGGGGGCAGGAGGAGAAGGGGACGACCGAGGATGAGATGGCTGGATGGCATCACTGACTCGATGGACGTGAGTCTGAGTGAACTCCAGGAGATGGTGATGGACAGGGAGGCCTGGTGTGCTGCGATTCATGGGGTCGCAAAGAGCGTGCTGCAATTCACAGGGTCGCAAAGAGTCGGACATGACTGAACGACTCAACTGAACTGAACTGAAGTTTTATGTTCTTCACCCATGCCTCCCCCAACCCCGCACTTCCAACAATTACTAGCTGGGTGACAATGGACAACTTACACAGCCTCTGTAGGCTGCAACTTCTCTCTCTGTAAGATGACCGTGACGCTGGCCTTCACCTTGCAGGATAGAACTAGAGCTGGGATGAAGTCCTCCACAGAAGGCACCCAGCATGTGCCTGGCTTAACACAAAAAATCTTCATTAACTAATGAATGATAAGAAAGATGCTTGGGACGTTTGATTTGTTTCCATGCTTTATGAAAAAATGAATACGACACCACATCAAACATACCTCATTTATAGACAATGTATGTGAATCTAGTTATGAATGCTGGAGGCACAAGGGAAGTTCAGGGACAAGAAACATAATCTTGATGATACTGGGAATTTTCCAGAGGGAGCTATAAATATCATGGATGAGCCAACTGGGTGCCAGTCAAGCCATTGTGGATTAAGAGAAGGTGATTTGAGTTTTGTCAACTTCTTTATCAAATGTAGCCTCACGTTTTTGTATATTAATCTTCTCTTTATAGGAATTTCATTTTAATTTTGACCAGATTGAATAGACATAAGTCAGAAACTTATTTTTGTCTACAGTTATAGACAATGTTCCTGTTACAGGATTGACATTTTACAAATGAATTATTCCAGTCATAAGAACGATGGGTAGGTTCCCACACCTGGAAAAGTACCTCAAATACACTAAGCTATGTTTGAATTAGCTAAAGTCCACTTAAAAATAGGTGGCATTTATTCCTTTTTTTGGCTGCACCACACAGCATGTGGGACCTTAGTTTCCTTGCATTGGAAGCACAGAATCTTAATCACTGGACCATCAGGGAAGTCCGATAATAGGTAGCATGTTTCATTATCAAATTTGTTCATTGCTAAAAGCTTGTAAACTATATAAAAGTATGCAGAGGAGAACAATTCATGTCTATAATCCCTACTTAGCTGCTAGTAATGTTTTATTATATTTCTTTTCATCATCTTTACTCCTCTCATTCCTTCTGTCTATCCATGTGTGGGTAAGCTGATTCAGTCCAGTTCAGTTCAGTCACTCAGTCGTGTCCGACTCTTTGCGACCCCATGAACCACAGCACGCTGGGCCTCCCTGTCCATCACCAACTCCCGGAGTTCACCCAAACTCATGTCCATCAAGTCAGTGATGCCATCCAGCTATCTCATTCTCTGTCATCCCCTTCTCCTCCTGCCCCCAATCCCTCCCAGCATCAGGGTCTTTTCCAATGAGTCAACTCTTCACATGAGGTGGCCAAAGTATTGGAAATTTTAGCTTCAGCATTCGTCCTTCCAATGAACACCCAGGACTGATCTCTTTTAGGATGGACTGGTTGGATCTCCTTGCAGTCCAAGGGACTCTCAAGAGTCTTCTCCA